>JAZHYW010006484.1:0-80763 GCA_037355805.1 Ixodes ricinus | reverse complement strand
AGTCCAGCGGCCCACGCAACAGGGCTAACACTGTCTTTTGCCGTCAGGAGCTGATTACAAGTGGATCCACGAACGCTTGACACCTGCGAGCGGAGGCGGCCCAACTACTGCGACCCTGCCAGCAAGCGTGACGCATCGGATATGGGAGCCACAGTCAGCATCCACGGGTTTCACTGCAACGACACCTACTGACGAGTCGTGGGCACAAAAGCAGCTGCCGATCCAGAGAACAGCGCAGTCCAGCGGCCCACGCAACAGGGCTAACACTGTCTTTTGCCGTCAGGAGCTGATTACAAGTGGATCCACGAACGCTTGACACCTGCGAGCGGAGGCGGCCCAACTACTGCGACCCTGCCAGCAAGCGTGACGCATCGGATATGGGAGCCACAGTCAGCATCCACGGGTTTCACTGCAACGACACCTACTGACGAGTCGTGGGCACAAAAGCAGCTGCCGATCCAGAGAACAGCGCAGTCCAGCGGCCCACGCAACAGGGCTAACACTGTCTTTTGCCGTCAGGTATGTTGACCCAAAGAGGCATGAGTATGCTTATATCTATGTAACCGCTGGACTGCACAACTACAGCAAACTGTTTTACTTTTGTTTATTCTTGATTGTATGTCTATGCATCTTTGTTGTTCTTAACCCACGCTTGTTCCTAAAGGGAAATCTAAAAATGGATACGCGCACAGTTTTAAATGCCATAGATGAGCTGAAGAAGGAACTAAAATCGGAAATCGCCGACCTAAAGGAGAGCACCGATTTTTGCTCCAAATCAGTTGATGAGTTTAAGGTCGCCATCGGAGAGCTAAAAAGCATCAAGGCACAGTTAGGCCAGCTAAATACCGCAAATCAGAAATTACTCGTCGAGAACAAGGAACTGAGGAACAACCTAGAGGAATCGATGAACCGAATCGCTGAACTGGAGCAGTACAGCAGACTAAAGAACTTGGAAATAAAAGGTATCCCTCTCAGCCCAAACGAACATGTTCGTGATGTGGTGAAACGGGTGTCTGAAGCATTGTCGGTTCCTCTAGAGCTACCAGACGTGGACACCTGTCACAGAGTGCCCACTAAAAAACCCGGCCAGCAGCATATCCTAGTGCAGTTCACCACACGCCAAAAAAGAGACGCAGTGTTTTATGCTGCTAAAAAGAAACGATTAACTTCCACGATGATCGATATTCCCGGTCAACCGTCTCCAATATTTGTAAATGAACATCTCACTATGTTGAACAAGATGCTCTTGAGTGAAGCAATCAAGGCAAAAAAGAACAAGAACTGGAAATTTGTATGGACAAAGAACGGAAAGGTGTACGCTAGAAAAGCAGAAAACTCTGGGATTATAGATATAAAAACTGTATCAGACATTGCAAAAATTACTTAGGACGCCATGGCAGACGTAGATTTCAACTTTCCTGAACCAGAGGTGCCCTGTGGCTATTACAACACAGAAACCTTTAACAAACTTGACATTGTTGATAAAATTGGCATTTCCACTTTTCATATGAATGCAAGAAGCTTGCAAAATAAAAAAGACGATATCGAGATATTTTTGACGCCCCTTAAAATCCAGTTCGATGTACTAATGTTTACAGAAACATGGTATTCAGCCAAAACATTACCAGTGCAATTCCCCAGCTATACATGCCTACATATCGATCGAGATAACAAGCCCGGCGGCGGTGTTGCTATCTATCACAAGTCAGCGCTACAAATGACCGAAATTGATAAATGCTCTGTATCTACTGCTGACATTGAATGTCTTGTTGCGCAACACCGTGACACATGCTTCGTAGTGGTATATCGCCCCCCCACCGGAAAGTTTGCGAAATTCTGTTCCACTCTTGAAAGCATGCTCACATATCTTTTGCATCAAAACACCAAAATAATAATAATGGGAGACATCAATATTGATTTACTGTCCGACACTAGCAATCAACGTCAACTTAATAATATAATAGAGTCCTATGGGTGCAAGAACTTGATAAGTGTTCCAACAAGAGTAACGTTACAGAGCAGCACGCTTATTGATGTTTGCATTACAAATATTAACCAATCGAACGCTGTGCCTGGAGTATTTCTTGCCGATATGAGCGATCATTTCCCCTTATTTTGCTTTCTATCACATTTTAGAAATAGTCATAATTTACCTCAACCAGGAACTAAATTTTTCAGAAGATCAATCAACATAGCATAGAGGCATTTCACAAAATGGTCTCTGATACTAACTGGGACAGTGTGATGACTAGTCAAGATGTTGATGAATCCTATTTCGCTTTCTTGACAGCTCTTAAGAAGTGCTATGACGCAGCTTTTCCTCTACAACAATTTAGAACACGGCGATGTAAGCGTAGAAAACCATGGATATCGAAAGAATTGTTGCAACGCATCAACAAGAAAAATAGACTGTTCGAAAAATTTCAAAAATGTAGGGATAACTGCGTACTACTAGAATATAAGCAATTTAGAAATGCACTGAACCGTGACATAAAAAAAGCTAAATCGCATTACCACGTCAGCAAGTTTAATAACATTCAATATGATCCTAAGCGTACCTGGAACGCTTTAAACACTATCATCAAGCCCAATTCTAACCATACGCCCCTTAATGAAATGCAGATTGGGTCAAGCGTCTTCAGTGGACGTGACATGGCAGATGCAATCAATGATTATTTTATAAACGTTGGTGCATCCAATCGCCCGAATACCACGTCATCGAGCATTTTTCCACGAGCCCACCTAGAACATACTATTATGCTGAATCCTGTCACTTCTTTTGAGGTTGAGGCTGTCATAAAATCACTAAAAAATAAAAGCACTTGCGGGGATGATAACATAAAAGCCGAACCGATCAAATACGTATCTAACATTATAAGTGAGCCCTTGCATCATATCATGAATCTTATATTTGAAACAGGTAGTTTCCCACATGCCTTAAAAACTGCGAGAGTAACTGTCATTCATAAAAATGGCGATAGAAAGGATATTAGCAATTACCGTCCAATCTCCGTTCTCCCCGTACTATCAAAGGTTTTTGAAAAATTAATAAACAGTCGAATTCAAGCTTTCCTAATAAAATTCTCAGTTCTATCTACAGCACAGTACGGATTTCAAAAGGGTAAGTCAACAGAAGATGCCTTGTTAGATATAAAAGATAAAATTTTAAATAACATTGAAAATAAACTTCTTACTCTTGGCATATACTTAGATTTTCGAAAAGCATTTGACAGTATCAATCATGACATCCTACTACAAAAACTTCCCCGCTATGGCATTAGGGGTAAAGCATTGGATTTAATAAAGAGTTTCCTACAAAATCGCGAGCAGTTCGTACAAATCAATGACATCCATTCTGATCGTAAAACCGTTAAATATGGGGTCCCTCAGGGATCGGTATTGGGACCTCTGCTTTTTATAATCTATTTAGACGACATTGTAAACATCTCAGTTTCTCCAAACTTAGTCATGTATGCTGATGATACTAGTCTCTTTTTTCTGGTACATCCGTAGATGAAATAGAGCAAGAAGCTAATAACTACCTACGAGATTTAAGCAGATGGCTCGACATAAATAAAATGCAATTAAATGCTGCAAAAACAAAATATATGTTATTTATGCCAAAAAATAAAAAAATCAATAAACTGCCATGTTTGACAATAAACAACTGCATTATAGACCGTATAACTGATTGCAAATTCCTAGGAGTATGGTTTAGTGAAAAACTATCCTGGACAACACAAACTGAGCATATAAAAAGTGACCTCTCTAGAACAATAGGAATAATTTATAAGACAAAAGACCTCTTACCGACTTGGTTGAAGGTACAAATATACTACACCCTCTTTTATCAAAAACTTCACTACTGTTTACTAGTTTGGGGCACCACGGTAAAAACCAACTATAATGGTCTTATGAGTTTACAAAAACGTATGTTAAGAATAATGGCCAACTCGAATCACGGTAGTGAAGCCGAAAGCCTATTTGACAAATTAAATATCCTTCCTCTTTCTAAGCTTTACCATTATAAGCTTGGGCAGCATATTCATAAAAACGGAGTAAGCGGCTTTGACCTCATTCCTGCAAATTTGTCTGAATATAATTTAAGGACAATGAGGACATACAGACTACCGTCTATTAGGACTAACTACGGAAAACAAATGATCAATTTTCAGGTTCCCCAGCTTCTAAATGCAGTCGGCAATAATGTTATAATTACTGTAAACCAAACTACATTTAAAAAAGATCTACGCTCCTTTTTGATTGCCAATGAGTTGGTAATTTTATAGATATGTTGCAATACATTTTTTTAATATTTTAACCAGCATTTTTTGTGCATCCGTTGGTAATTTTATAGATATGTTGCAATACATTTTTTTAATATTTTAACCAGCATTTTTTGTGCATCCGCTTTTATTGCAAATCTTGTATACCTTGTAATCACGTTTATTTTTAGATTTTGTCATGTGGACAATGCCAGATTGCTATTTTATATGTGCTTGGAATTCATGGATATGTAATCTTGCTTTTTCACTTTTATAATTTTTACCGAAAGTGTTTTTTTATTATTATTATTTTTTGCTTGATGTCTTATATTACTTTTTAATCTTTGTTTTTACGACAATGTTAACATAAACAACATCAATGTGTGCTAGTATTCCTTCTTTACAATTTTATGCGTGTGCATCCTTTATCTCTTGTGTGTATGTGTGTGTGTATCCACTATATCTTGTATAAGTATTTTTTCTCTTGCCGAAGTTTCACCCTTAGTGCTGTTGCTGTTGGACTTTGCCCCTTTGCCCTCCCCCCCCCCCGTTGGACCTTGGTGCCCAGTCAGGCGACACGATCGCCTTTTGCACCAAGGTACCATTTCAAGGAGTTTGTACCCCTTGAAAGAAAAAATAAACTGATTGATTGATTGATTGATGCTGGACTTCATTTTTATTCCGGTCACCAGACCCTTAGCATTTATACCACAAAAATTTCGAGACCTTTGATATTAAAACTATTTTCCTTTCAAGAATGGTGTCTATGATAGAAGGGTGATTCGCACCGCGGTTCAGATAAACGTATTTCCTATTTAAACCTACACTCTTGGTGACAAAGCAACAGAGAGTATATTTTAAGCACTCTCGTTATATTCGAAATTTGGTGCAACGAACTGCAGTGCGTAACAAATGAATGGTATGTTTTAAAATCAATTTTAAACCAGATTTCTCTTATCATACAAACTTGTGGGAAGACCGGCATGGAGAAATATCATGCAAACTGTTACGAGAAACCGCCTCGAAGAACCGCCTTTACCAAAGCTCATAGTAAACAAGCAGGCTATTTACGGAAGAACTCAGGCGGATATATCATGGCTACCCTTTCATACATTGTGTGTGTCTCTTAGAGTTTCAATAAAATTGCGTTTTTACATAAGCTGTTTTGCAAATTATTGAGATGTGGATTCAAACAAATCTCTGACCGCAAAAAGTTTTTGTAACGAAACAGGTATTCCATTGGTGCTGGAGGTAAAATTAAGGCTCTTATCCGCTGGTTAAAGGCAGGAACGTGCATTTATTTATGAATCCAGAAACTATATTCTTCTCGTCACTGATAGCATTAGAAGCGCAAAGACTGGCTCTAATATCTTCAGGCCCTTTGCTTTGCGACTCGTTTTCCGCCATTCTTGTTGGTTCACATCGCAATCCCAATTTCTGTACACCAATTACGAGATGCCCAAGAGTTGCCACGACCTGCTTTTTCTGAACTGCACGTGCAGATAAAGTTAGAGCAGGTAATAAAAAAACCTGATATTTTAATGGCCGGACCGTTTGATGGTGCAGTGGCGCCATTTTTTACATGTCTGTAATACAGCGAGACTCATGCTTTACTTTCTGTATTTCCACATGTTTCTTTTTTGGTGAGTGCGGCCATTAATGCTTGCGTTTATGCTCACCTGGTTTTCCCCCATCCTCAGTTCCGGTGGTATACCCTTCAAGAGAGTGATTCATACAGATGAGAAGCGAATAAACACATTATAAGCAACTGGAAGCTGAGCCAGTTGGCTCATTACGACTAGAAAAAAAAGCAATGTGAAACATACACGAAGCAGTTGAATATTAGAACCACACAGCGCAAATATTACCACACAGTTCATTGCGTCCAGTACTTCGACTTGTTCGTTTTTGCATCGCGCTCTTTTTCACACACATTTTGTTTAGGCCTTAATTTAATATTTATTTATTACTTTATATCAATACCCCCGGGGCACAGAGTCAGCAGATGCAACAAAGCCAAAGATACAAACACAACCATGCCACCGTAAACAATGATTTATCTTCAGCTTAAAACGCTGAAATCAACGATGAACACACCAAGCTCCCTCTCGCAGTTTCTACTACGTTCACTCTAAATATACACGCATGAGGTGCACATGAGCCCATGCAGTAAATTAGTATACTGTGTTCAAGCATTAAAGAACCATTAAATAATTTTTCATTTGATTTCATCCTTAGAAATCCGGATTAACTAAATGGAGGAAAAAAGTTAACAATGAAATGGTCGTGACGTAGTGTTTCGCAACCGAACGTTCTCCAAGCCGTCAGGGGGTCGGTGGTTACACGCCCCTGCTACTTCCGTCGGACACAATTATCGATATATTTTGAGCTACAGATTGAGCCCTCTCAGCCCTCTTGCCGGCGTGGCCGGTCTACCACGGCTGTCCAGTTTTATTCATTTTGCTTTTATTGATATGAATAAGAGTAATGTCATTTTGTGAACTTTGAGGACGTTGGTTTCAATATTTTATTTAGTTATATTTATTTATTTATACTACAGCTCTTTCATCAAAGCCGTTGTATGAATGATGTATAAACAACAGCAGGCAAATATATGCGAGTTTAAAAAGGCAAAAACTATAAATTGTGGTAAGAAAGCATTTAAAAATATATGGAAGACACAGGTAGAGGAAAATACTCAAATACAAATTTAAAAAAATAAAGGGAAACAAATTTAACATTTACTAATGATGAAGTCCCAGCTTGTATAGTTTAAAAATATGAAGAATTGAAGCTTTCTATTCCTAGGTCGCTAAACTCGTCGAGCACAACTTTGTGCCCGAAGTTTGCGGAACGCGCTAATTCCAGCCTCGCGACGCTGACGTTGCGCCGAGAGAGGTGTCAATCATTAGAACGCTCATTTCTTTGAGAGCGGCCAAATAGAGCAAAGTTCATCGAGGCGCGCGTGCAGCGCGTGAGGGGCGCGAAGGGCCCGCTGATTGAACGGCTTAGCCGGTGACGTAGCGCCCGTTTCTCCCTACATCCCTACGCCAAGCTAAAATTAATGCTTTGCAGATTGTCCCTAGGGGACCTCTTGACGCTCCAAATCCCTCCAAAGTGTGTGTAAAAAGTGATTATGCTCTGTTTCATACTTAGCGTGCAACGCTGCCAAAGCTACTGGCGCGAGCGCGTGGCTTCATCTATGGTTTTGTTTGCGCGAGACCACGTGCCAATGATCGACGAAATCAAGCCCCACGCTCGCGCAAGTAGCATTGACAGCGTTTCATGCTAAGTATGAAACAGAGTATAGAAACCTCGTTTGTTGAAGTTGTCGCTGACGTCAAAGTGACGTTTCCGAACTTTGCGAGAGCCGTGGTTTGAGACCGAAATCTTCGCTTCGGATCGAGGCGAAGTTGAACTTAGTCAACATGGCGGTGCCGTACGCTGCGGCCGAGCTTATCTTCCGCCACCGTCGGCGTCACAAACCGAGACCACTGGGGCGCCTTTCAACTCCCCGACGACGAATTTCGGCGACAGTACCGGCTATCAAAGCCGTTGTGCAGCGACTCTGCGATGAGCATCGTTCGGCGCCCGGACTTTGAGGCGGCGGACAATCGCGTCTACCATGGCCGTGGAACAACAAGTTCTCTGCGCGCTCTGGTTCTTCGGAACCGGTAGCTTTCTAGGCATGGTGGCGACTGACGAGAACCTGTCAGTGTCCCACATGACTGTGAGCCTGGCTGTGAGAGTTTTTTCGGCTGCCATCTTTTTTTCTGTAATATTTGAAGAGGTACTACCAAGTTGGTATTCAATTCAGAATGATGGAAAACAAGCAAGAACCGGGGTAATTCTTGGGTTGGGTCGAGTCTGCCGGCAGCCGGCAGAATTATTTCCCCAAAATTCCATTGGCAGTCGTCACTCGTTGGCGGTCAAATCAGTTCATTGAACGACGTGTCATCGACAGATCGTTTCATCGGCACGCGATGTAATCACACGAAGGAGATGTTCTTCAGTTAGAGGAATATACACATTAAGCATTTTCACACCTTTATACATTAAGTGGGGCGTCTCATAACTAACACCCCAATAAGTATAGCCATCGACCTTATAAAAAAATGTAAACATCACACCCTTAAAAATGTGTGATTTTTCAAACACGTTTCTTAAAACCTGTGATAATTCACTACACCTTTTATAAAGGTGTAAAACTACAATACTCCTTCCCGTAAAGGTGTAATTACAACAGTGCACTTCTTTTTGGGGAGTACAAAGTGGCCAAGGACCCAATAAAATGACTAATTAAATACATTAGACAAACGAGTCGCCGAAACAGCACGTCGCTACTTGGCCAGTGTCGAGGCGATATCGGCCGAAAACCGGCTCTAATATTGGCCGGATGTATGGTTTTGCGCCTCGTCCCGACATCCGGCAGGTATGGGCGTACCGATGCAAATAAACGATTTATGTCTAATAGCACTGGCACCACTCATCTCTTAGTAGGCTGGATCGCGGATAGAGGCTTGTATTGCTGGGGTTGAGCGGCACCACGGACAGTCATCGCTGGACACGAGCTAATGCATGCAATAGGAGAAACGGAAAACTCATTTTTATTACGTTAGTAGGTTGTTCTCGACCATAACACTTCTATCGTGTTTTCCGCATATAACAGTTAATATTGTGGGCAAGAATATTAAGCGCGTTAGAATACCAATCTTTTTTTAAAATAAATGTTTTGTGGTTGAGGGTCGAGGGCGACTTTGTTGGGCGTTAACTGTCATGTGTTTAATGAGAAAAGGGTTACCGAGAATTATTGTGGAGTCATACGTGGTCTTGGAGTCATCAGAGCTCAGCAAACGATAAGTTAGAAGGCCTTTACTGGGGACATTCGAATCGTTTTAACCGCTTGTGCATAATACTTTGTGGAAGCTTTTTCTTTGAACTGCTGTGAGGGCTTCCGGTACAACCTGAAACTGGGAGCGCGCTGTTCAGTCGCTGAACGTGTCATTTATTTCACAACCGATGCAAGCGACGTCGGTAAAGTCGGTAATGCTCCGGGTGATTTTTCATTTTAAATCGATGTTTGAACGCTTGAAAAGTGTCTATTCGATCTCCAAGCATCCGATATAATGATGGCAGCACGTCGTAAAATCCTCGACCTCGAGCACCGCGTACAGAATTCCTAAAATTCCTACTTTTGCGTGTTTCTCCCTTCGACGTGCGTGTATTGCCTGTCGTCAAGCAATGGCCGCCGGTGATGCCAGTGACGGGCTCCCGATCCGCGATCCAGACTTGCACTGTGAACGTTTTAATGCATTGCACCCGCGGAGCGCTGCACGGAGAACCGGCCCCGAAGGAACTTGCCGAACGCACCTAGTGCAGACTGATGCTGTCGCCATAGATGTAGAAAAGTACCGACCTCAAGCCAAAACTAGCGCCTTTTTGTTCGATGTGATGGGTGGGAACGCGAGAGTGCAGTCGCTGCCATCGTTCATCTATAAACGTTGGTTGCTGCAACGTGGAACTTATATTTGCGATGACTTCCAATTCAGCAACTCGGCTGTCAGAGATATCTACAGATGGCGTAAGTTTGCGAAACCAGCAGAATACAAAACAACATACACTTGAGACAATTAATGGCACTGTGCACGCAAGAGCTTGCTTCGTTTTAAGCGTGGTATTATGAGTGAGCCACTGAAAAGATACCGCTTAAATCTAGTTCGTTGGAATATCTAGCAACACGTCTCGTTAGACTTTTATTTCCCCGGTGAGGGCGTTGAGAACGAGAGCTTTCTCAAACAAAATACAAATACAACGGGGGAAGATAGCTGCCGTTCAAATATGACTTTGCTTGAGCCTCGGGCAACGTCTTCATGTTTAGCTTTCCCGGACGCTGAGTGAATGCGTCACAGGTTTCTGCTGTGGGAGCTTTGTCGACAAATGTACCACTTTTCACCCGCACACGGTTGATGTGAGGTCTCGCGGCCTCTGTGTTTGCCTTGAGCCTTTCAGTACACACTGGTAGGTTTCAGCATCTGTACGGCAACATAGCGACTTAAATTTTGCAAATAAAGCACGGGTCGCCGATTCCTCCCTTCGTGAAATATCAGACGCTTACAATTCAGGCTCGCGTTTGAGTTTGTGGCCCGCGGGACGCGATTTCGAGCAGAAAATCTACGTTTTCTTTCAGTTCCGCTGTGCGAATGCCTCATCGTAGTAGACAAACTTCCGTCGTCTGCTCTCGCTCCTCGTTTGCGCGAGGCATGACGGGATAGAATTTCGGCCCAAACGTGCTACAGAGCCCAAAGACAACCCAGGCCGAGCGGCGTGAACGCTCGCCTCCCCGCGCTGTCTCGTGCTCTTGTGCATCGCCTAGGGATGGTGGAGATATTTCGCCAAAAGTTGCGAAGTTGAGCGCGCGCAGAGAGGAGGAAACTTGCGGCGTTCTTTCAGTCACTCCCCGCTACGTCGGAAAGCAAAGAATGTTTTGTTCCACGAGTTCAGCAACCCAGAGGGAACGTTATTCTAGTCTTCAAAGGTACGATGCAAAAAAAGAATACTAGGATACAATATGATGTGGCAACTCCCTGTCTGCTAGACGGACACTAACATTTACCGACATGCAGGTGACCAAACTGAACTAGCTGATTAGCTGATCGGTCTCAGTTGCCATGTCAATCATCAGATGGGTCTTTTCAAATCTTCGAAAGGGTCATTTTGAACCAGTCGCACCAAGATCGTAACGGAGCATCACGAAACTGAAAGCGTTCCTCGCCAATGCAACCATCTTTGGCGCTTTGCATGCAATCCACTTATCGATCATACTTATCTCCCCAGAACTCTTACAACGGTTTTCTCGCTTCTGCGTATTCCAAAAGAGCAAAATAATTTCGCAATGTCTCTAAGCACCGTCGATGCATATCATGACGGTGCGAAGTTGTGCTGGACGGGACGGGAAGAACTTGGACCTGGGGGACCAGGAGAAATGGCCCAAGCTGCAGAAAAATGATAACAATATCACTGCGACCAAGGAAAACCCACCACCGAGGTCAAGCGGGAATAGCCAGCATACACAAGTCCTTAGGCAGGATACCCCGAGTAAAGGAGTGGAAGATGTGGAAATGAAGAGCATTTGCTCTGGGACATCCGGGATCAGTACAGACCAATTTCGAGAAATCGTGGAGGCTGCGGTGAAACAGGCGGTGCAGTTTGCCACGCAGTTTTTATGGAAAAAATCACGCAGCTTTCCAACAAAGTGATAGCGTTGGAGCGAAACCGGGAGTCCATGCTCAAGCAACTTGGGACAAGCGGGAAAAAATCGACATTCTTGGAACGAAAAGAAGTTCCCTGCTCCAGGAGCTAGGGGCGAAGAGAAGATCGTCGACTGATGAACGACGGGAAGTGGTATCAATAGAAGACAGCAATAACCATGCATCGCCTAAAAGAATCATATCTGAAAATATGGCAATGGAACTGCAGGGGATGGGTCGGAAGCAGGCCAGTCTCAGCCTTCGGCTGTCGCTTGAAACCGAGCCCCCTGCGGTAATACTTCTACAGGAACCTGGAAAGAAGCCCGTAAAGATTAAGGACTACCGGACGGTCGGCGGAACCCGATACTTCACGACCCTCGTTCATAGGACCTTCGCGGCCACGGAGAGGGACCTGGACGGGGGCGGAGTGGAGTGTGGGTACGTGGTGATCGTCCCGATGAAGAAGGGGGACCGGGGTATCCACATAGTGAATCTGTACGGGAACCCCAAGCTTCACAAGGTTGACTACAGAACTCTCCTGCGAAACGCGGTGAGGGCGGCCGGCAAGGAACCTCTCGTCATCGCGGGGGACTTTAATGCCCCGCACCCGGGATGGGGTTACAAATACGTCACGCCGAAAGGGCGCAAACTTTTCGAAGGAATCAACCAGGAACGCCTCACGCTCCTCACGGAACCTGACCAGCCTACCAGGACGGGGACTAGCACGTGCAGAGATACGTGCCCGGACCTCACGCTGGTGAAGAACGTGGGGAGCGCCGACTGGAAGAACCTGGCAGAACAACTTGGAAGCGACCACTGCATCCTTGAAACGACCCTAAGGGAGGCAGGATACAAGAGAAGAACTGGAACCGCAAAGATCACGGACTGGGACAAATGGAGGAAGAAAAGAGAAAAGACAAAAGTGCACCTGGCGGACATTGAGGAATGGGCTGCGGACGTGACCACCAGCCTGCGCCCTTTTGTCACGGAGGTTGAACTTTCGGAGAAGACCCCGGCTGTGGATACAAGACTCCTCCACCTCTGGGACGCCCGGCGTGGTCTGACCAAGAGGTGGAAACGTCAGCGACATAACAAGAAGATTCGAACTAAGATCCAAGAACTAACTAAGGTCGCGGAGGACCATGCGGTCGATCTCGCTAGGAACAACTGGTATGGGATTTGTGACTCCATACGCGGTAGCCTCGGTACGGCTCGGTCGTGGCGTCTCCTTAGGGCACTGATAGATCCAACTAAGACTAAGTCGGTTACGGACAGTCGAATAGCTGAACTCATCTACGAGTTACCCGGCGATACAGAGCAAATCATGGACCAACTCGCGCGCAGATATTTGTGTCTTGAACGCGCGGAGGAAACTCTAGAATATCTAGGACGCGAAAACTCCGAACTAGATAGGCCGGTATCGGTGGCAGAATTCGAGTACGAGCTCGGGGCCATGAGAAAGGGCACCGCGCCGGGGCCGGACACCATCACGGCAAAACTCCTTTATAACTTGGAAGAAGGCGAACTCAGCAAGCTAGTTAATCATTTTAACGAGCACTACTGGGCTAGGAGGGTGACGCCAGCTTGCTGGAAAACCGCCGACATTCGCTTTATTCCCAAGCCCAAGAAGAACTTAAATCTAGAAAATCTTAGACCTATATCGCTTACCTCATGCGTGGGTAAAGCTTTTGAGAGGGTACTAAACACTAGGCTCATGAGGTACTTGGAGAAGGAAAATCTCATGCCCCATACTCAATTTGGGTTTAGACCTCATACCTCAACACAGGACATCCTCCTGTGGATATACAAAGATCTTTTGGAGAACCCTTCCAGGGGACAAACACGGTGTATTCTCGCTCTTGATTTAAAGGGGGCTTTTGATAACGTTTCGCATGCCAGCGTACTCAGAGGCCTGAACGAGATACACTGCGGACAGAGAACGTTCGAATACGTACGAAGTTTCTTAACGTGACAGGAAGGCTACTTTAACCTTAGGGAGCATGAAATCCAATAGCTTCGAGCTGGGCTCAAAGGGAACGCCTCAAGGGGCTGTTCTATTTCCGCTTCTTTTCAATCTGGCTCTGCGGGGTTTGCCGGAGGCGCTGGGGGCGGTTCCCGGTGTGGAGCACGCCATCTACGCCGACGACATCACCCTGTGGTGTCGGGAGGGGAACGACGCGGAGATTGAAGAAAGACTACAGGCGGCTGCCAGAATTGTAGAAGACTACGCTGAGGAGTGCGGTCTAAAGTGTGCACCGGAAAAGTCCGAATTACTTGTCTTGAGGAACCCTTATGAAAGTGTGTCGGAACAGATCGAGGTTTGGGTGAGTGGGAAACGGGTCTCTAAGCCCACGGAGATTCGTATCCTCGGCCAGCTCATTCGACAGGGCAGGGGCAACAAGTCGACTATCGATAAACTTGACACCATGACGTACCCAGGTCTGTGGCATGCTTCGGAGGATAAGAAATCGTAGGAGGGGCATAAAAGAGAAAGAAGCAATGCAACTCGTTCAGGCCTTTATTATCTCCAGAATCACTTACGCCACACCGTACTTGGTCTTGAGTAAAGCGGAACGGCAAAAAATTGATGTTTTGATAAGAAGAGCATACAAAAGTGCGCTAGGGCTTCCCGAGAGGACAGCGACCGACAAATTACTAAAGTTAGGGGTCCACAACACGATAGATGAGCTTCACGAAGCACACCTCGTGGCTCAGCTAAAGAGGTTGGCGTCCACGAAAAACGGGGCGTGGCTCATGGACAAACTCGGGATGGCGGTTCCGGGAGGAACGCATACGGGTACTGTCCCCGACCATGAGCTGTCAGCAGAAATACGGAAGAAAATAGTGGTGAGTCGTATCCCGAGGAATATGCAACCAGGAAAGGACGACGGCAGAAGAAAGGCTAGATCTGAGGCCCTGTCTAAGACATGGGACCACAAAGAGGGAACGCTATATGTTGACTGTGGCGGCCCAGTAAACGGAGTCGCCACAATCGCAGTGGCTAACGCCCAGGGTCGGGTATTAAGATTAGCTTCGGTCAGAGTAGAGTCTGCTGGGCAGGCTGAGGAAGCGGCGATTGCGTTGGCGGTCGTTTGCAACCCCAGGGCGACTGTCATCTCTGACTCCCAGAAAGCATGTGGAAATTTCGCTCGCGGGATGGTGTGCGCCGTCGCTGATAGAATCCTTAGTAAGACGGAAGTGCAGGGGTGCATCTGATCTGGTCCCCTGGCCACACGGGCAACACTGGAAATGAGGCAGCAAATGCTGCGGCCCGAGGCTGTATTCTCCGGGACTCGTCCCAGTCGGGTGGTCAAGTGGACGCGGACCTCTCGTTTAACGAGGCACTCAAAACGAAGAAACTCGACAGGCGCGTATTCCCGAGCCCGTGCGGGGGGCTTGGGAAGGAAGAAGAATGGACCTGGAGAAGGCTCCAGACGGGCACTCTTGTGACCCCCGCCAAGTTGCACCAGTGGTACCCCGACCGGTACACTACGGGAGCCTGCCCCTTCTGTGGTGACCCCTGGGCGGACGTGCATCACGTTACTTGGAAGTGTAAGAAGATCCCTGGACTGGCTCCACTGGTGGAGCCTTCTACTCAAGAGTGGGAAGCGGGGCTGCAGAGTGACGTCATCGATGTGCAAAAGCTGCTGGTGACCCGCGCGCTGCATGCCCAAGCCGCAATTGGAGCCCTGGAATGAGGGCATACACCCACTCTCTATCCCTTTAACTCCCCTTCCCTTCCTAATCTTTCCTGTTATGTCCAGTAAACGTTTTCAACAGCAACAACAACCCGTTTGGCAGAAGGATAGACAACGAGAATAGCTGAAGTCCCTCGATCACACTCACGCTTTGTGTTGCTTACAAGTATCACTAAACATTGCTGCGGAGGCGCACACGACATGCGTCATGAGCGAGTGCGCATTTCAGTGCATCGCCGACATTTGCTTCCAAGCGCTGCACGAGGCATGCGCCTGCAACACTGGCGTGTTTGATGCAATTGGCAAGCACAAATGTACGTATCAAAAAACGTTGAGTTTTTTTTACCGCCCGCCGCACCTCCCCTTCACAGAAATATACCCCACGCTTTCTCCTGCAAAAAGCCAGGCCGTATAGACCAGTTTCAAAGTGTCATGCCTCCTAAAGGTTTCAGGCACTGCACAATGGCAGCACACGCGACACCATACAAAATGCAGTGGCATTCGTACACTGTCTATCCTTGCAATATTTGCGGTATGTTTTGTGCCCTCCATTGTGCAGAGATTCCACAGCTTTCAACAGGGGGCACACTTTTGAAAATGCTCTGTGAAAAATGAAAGACGTTTACAATTATCTGTAATGCCGAATTAAATCGCACTTCTTGATAACGAGGAGTGTATGGTAACACGTGACGTCACGTAGGTAAAACCTTTACCACTAAATAAGGCGGGAAATTTTTCCGCTAGATTTAACGGGGAAATTTTCCCACTAATTCAGCGGATAAATTTCCCCGTTCACTTTAGAGAAAAATTTAACCGCTAAATTTAGCAGAACTTTTCCCGCTAAATTTTTCAGCAAAAATTATCTCAAAATTTAGCACGGAAATTTTTTCCGCTAAGTTAAAGCGGACATTTTTACACCAAATTTAGCGAGAAAGTGTCCCCGCTAACTTTAACGGAAATATTTCCCGCAAAATTTATAGGTAAACTTTTACCCTTGGGGCGTCACACGCGACGTCACGTGTCACATCAAGAGGGTGAAAAATTTCGCTAAATGTAGCGAAAAAATGTTTTCGGGTTGAGTGGCGCTCCGTGTAACGTCACGTGACGTCACATGTCACGTCACGTGGGTGGACGACTCCCGCTCAACTCAGCGGAAAGCCTTTCCCGCCAAAATTAGAGGGAAAATTTTTCCCTTTGTCACGACACACGTGACGTCAAGTGTGACATCAATATAAGAAACTTCCCATAATGCAAAGCGCGGTTTCGCCGACGGCGATGCGAACGCGGCGGCGACGGCGTCTCCACTCAAGCTAGAAACGGACGCCTAAGAGCTTCGCAATAAAAGAAGCTCGCGAATATTGATCAGGAAGTGTTAAGACAAGCACTAACACGTCAAGAATATCTATGTATGACAAAAAGAAGGTACAAATTATGCGGCACTTGGCAGATACATTTCGCATGGACAACTACAGTAGGAGCCAACCGTAGTTTCTAATCAACCTGATCACCCTACTATTGAAAACGTTTGAGTCCAGAATCGGTGATAACTTATTTTGCATAAGAGATGGAAATATAAAACGCAGATGTAATCAATGCACTGGCGAATACAGCTACGGTCGTCACATTCCCAATAAGACTACTTAAAATCGCCGGCGAAAAACGGCAAATCAGTAAAAAAGGAAGCAAAATGCTCCTTAATAAATTTTACCCAAAATTGACACTAATCGCAGTAGTCAACATAACATCAAATACACGAACACTTTACTAAAACGTGTTACACGCAGATTCACAAAAAACAGAGGGAGAAGGAAAAGCAGTCGTTCATATGGGTAAAATCGTGTGAATATACACGTTTGCAAGTCCGGTCTTAGAGCGCCACCATCTTGCCCTGTGCGGTGCACTTGGGCGCGGCCATAATCCTAATATGACGCCGTTACAAGGCTTCGTAATCAGATTAGGATGCGTCCAAGCGCACCCCAGCGAGCAAGATGGTAGCGGCCTGAAGCTGGACTTGCAAGCATGTATAGATACATGCAGCGCTGCACGCGTGTATATGTTTGAATGTGAAAATGACATGAACTCTGCTGTAGAAAACAAGTGCAAATTCACAAACAGGAATATTTGTGTTTCTATTTTTCCTCTGTTTTCTCGTTCCTGGGTTGAGTTACTTTACCTTACAGGAGTGCACCCAAACATTGTCGTCGACCCAGGTTTGACTAAACTCACTGGATCCCTGGAAAGTAACGCCATTGCCTTCCGTTGCCTGCAAGCCGGACACACGAGTAGTGCCGGCATAAGGACGTTCCAAACCACACAGGTGATTGGCTCATTTCTTTTGTTGCCAATGCAATCGCTATTTTAGTATTTTTGATACGTTGAAGTGTCGAAAGCTCGTCCTGGAAAAGTCATAGCAATATCTCTAGAGCGCGTCATCACGCGTGGCGTTCCTTGCCAACATAAGCTTCTTCGGCACTGTGTATGCAATCAACTTGTCAATCATCAATAACCACGCCTATCTCTTACAATTACAGGGTTTTCTCGTGTATTTTAAGACAGGAAAATTCTTCTTCAGTGCCTCCGAGCACCGACGCCACATGTTATGACGGGACGAAGATGGGCTCTTTATTCACAGGTGTTTCGATAAAAAAAATCCCATTATTCAAGAAATGTCTTTATAAAGCATCTTGTCACCAAGTATCTGCTTACCAAGAAGAGAGAGGTCAAGGAGTAGAGGCTCATTCTATGAACAATTTTGGCTACAATAAGTGCAGCTTTGCGGTACTTTCCCAATCTCCAGTGCCTTTAAGTTTAACCGCATTTAAATCTAGAAAATTCTTACTGAGGAAAAGCTAGAATAGGGCAGATGTGCAACAGTATAATGACCAACGGTTTAAGAATCGCAGAGCGTTCCGAGTTCTCAGCCAGTCATGATTGCTCAGATACGAATCAGGTTGCCGAATGGAAGGATAAAAATGACAAGAATCCCATCACTCTGGAAGGAGCGTGAACATAATGATCCACAACCCACATTCATAAACTCTTATTGAACGTATATGATAATGGTCTTATAAGAAACACAAAAAACCTAACTGCGGTTAAGTATTGAAAGGTAATCAGATTAGAGGATAACTGAACGGAAATAATCAAACGATGCGTTCAGGAATGCCCAAGCAATTTCTGTCATTTTTTGTGCTGAACTTTTGTTGTTTACCTAGATTATTTTTATCCTAAAAGTCAGACACAAGCTGAGGTGAAAATCCGCCATTGTACACGTCCCTTCTAATACCAACGAAATACCGTTACTGGTTACTCGATCGAAAATCTGACGGAAATGGGTCATTCAATCCTTCTTGCGAAAAGCAAGAAAAAAAAAACGATTTACTGGCTCACCTAGAAAATAAAAAAAGGCTCGAGGACAACCTAAGCACTTATAAGTTGTGAATGTGAAGGCATGCACGTCATTCTGCCGCTTCCTTACTTTGTCTGCAGCGTACTTGTGTCGACGGTCAAGAACACGCGCTATTGTCAGATACAACATAAGAAAGACAGGGCGAGGAGGAAAAGGGCGCGCACATGGGAAAGCTGAAGTGGTGAGGGGCCACCTAATTTCTAAAACGGATTTTCTCTTTTATAGATCTCCTCGGCGCGCTGACTTTGGGCATGGAGTGGTCGAGCCGATTCCTCGCGGTACACGAAGCGCCATGGAGTGGCGGTCGTTGAAACTGACGCGCAGCGGCTAATAGAGCCCCGTCGACGCACGCCAGCCAATGAGACCGGGACCGAAATCCATCAGCTTTACGCCACTCCTTTGGGATCGGGGAAACTAGGTGCCGTTTATCCAGGCTTTTCGCAAGGTTTCAGAGCTGGGAGCTGGCTTCACTTGGAGAAAGGATTTAAGGTGTCGTTTGGCGCGGTTTCAAAGCTTATGACGTCGGCTCGCTCCAGGGCACAGTTAATGCTTTCGCATTTGAATAAGAAATCGAGAGTCGTGCCTCCAAATACGTGTTCATTTGTCAACGAAACATCTCCGACTAACGTACGGGAAGAAACGCCAGGACAGGGCTCTCGCAGAGGCGGTCAAAATCCCATGCGCCGATAAACTGTGGAAGAAGAGACGAGAGCGCTCAGGGACGTTAAAACGCCGCGCTATTATTGAGATGATCAGTGGGTTGACCTAAAGCCAGCGTGATTTGTCTTCACTGCACGCCTCGAACGCGGTCGAATGCGAAAGCCAAAAGGCGGACTCCGGCGTTGTGCGCTCGAACGCGTGCGACGAGAGTAGTGGAGACGAAAGCAGCTAGCTGTAAGTCTGTCCACCAATCATTCCAACCAAAGCTCGGCCTTCTGATGTCTCCGCACGCTTTACACTTCTCCTCTTCCTCAGTTTCTCTTGGGATTGTAGTTTTACCCAAGTGCCCTTCCGCGCGCCAGAGGAATTGAGTGTATGACCTTCTTTACCCTGGCTGCTTTCCCTATGGATTGCCTTGCCTCACAATTCACGTCTTCTCAATATTTTTTTTATTCAATTATTTCTTTAGTGTATTTCAGTGTATGTTATTGTTTGTTTGTGCAGTTATTAAGTTCTGCATGCTGTATTTCCCATGTAGTTTTTTGTTTTTATGAACATTTCCTCGTTTTCGACTTGGGCATAGACGAACATCAGGCCGCCACTCACGCCACTGCCGCCGTACTGTTGTCAGGGCACTTTGTTGCGCTATTAAATTGTCTGTTTGACCAGCGTGGAGGCTCGCGATAGCTTTTTCGAATGTCAGTGCACACACCTTCAGTGCATGCAGAGCAACGGCTTAGCCATCGCGAACCGAGAGCCGACTGCGCTTCGATGTGGCCGACCGCGCTCGCATTAGTGAAATGTGAGGTTGGGGCACTCGAGCATCGTTACCTTCCTGAAGATGCGCGCCGTTGCTTTCTGTTCGCCAATGATTTGCCCTTCAAAAGACTGCGACTTTATTCCAGCGCTGGACAGAGCCTACTTAGCGCCGATCAACAACCGCCCGAACAGCATCGCAAATTTTCATCCGCCTTCTTATTGGACAGGAGATCGCAACGCGTCACTTCTACGTCCAGATTCTTCGTTTTCTCTTGTATTTCCTCAGTTATTCCTAGATGCTATTTTTAGATCCCGCTTACTTTGTTCTCGCTACGGAACTCAAGTCCGGACTTGGACAACACCGAGCCGATCTCGTCCTGGTCGCAGCAGAGACCGCTCGTTGCTTGAGTCAAATCTTGCGTCAAGACTGTACCGCCTTCTTTCTAGCAAGCGGCCACTGGTCAATCTACAGTTTTCGTGACTCACATATGGATACCAATGATGTTTTTCAATGCATTACATAAAATATTTTGGAAGCTTCCGTAATGCGCGCACGTTTTTCTTCTTAAAAACGTGTACTTCGTTATATTCAATCGTGCATGTTGCTTTGAAAGCTGACCACGCTGATCACGATGATGTTTTTTAAAAACGGCCAGTTGAACGTCCCGCTATTATTTAGCTACCCCAAAAGTGACACGCGGGTATACCCTCCGCTTTGATCCCATGATCCCATTCATGCGTTGTGATGGGATGATTCGCGCAAGACGAAATATTAAACGAGAATGAACGTTGCACGAGTAGAAACTTTAAAATGAGACGGAACAATCAACCGGGATGGCAGGTCCAACATGCCAGCATCTCCACATTGAATCTTCCGTTTCATTAAACGCTCATTCCCTTCTGACATTCAGACACGTAATTGTCGACTAATTATCTGCTGAAAATATTGAAAAATCAGGAGTCGAAACGATAGAGTAGGCTGTTCCACCCCAGACACATGACCGGCATGAAATATGATAAAAATTCTTAAAATTAGGCGTACATTATGAGGAATTGGCGGATTTGCACCCAATCTGAAAGTGTTAAAAATGTTTGCTCCGTATACACCATTTATCTGCACAAAGCCATAAAATGCAGATAAATACGTGCAAAAATCGAACGTTAAATGTTGTGTTAGGTGTTTCTGGTGTCTTTAATTTTTCACAAATACCATTTAAGTTTTTGTCGAGTTTTTGTCTGGCAAGGAATGCTTTCGTTCTATTTTCCGGTGAATAAATGTGTGCTCATGAAAGTTTACCTTCTCCTCTCTGCGTTAAAGCAGATTTTGTTTTTATGCAGCCCATCGGCATGCAATCTTTGTTTAATTTTGTTTTCATGATCGTTCAGCGAATAATATAATTGCAGTCATTAGAAAATTAAGGTTTTTCGGACAGTATTTTTACGGGGAGCAAGCGAACGATTTTAAAATGCTACAATACAAGAAAACAATTTAAGAAACAAAAACCTTTGCGAACAGAATCGAACGCAAGTCACCACGAGAACTGTGCTCCCGGTGTTGCATGGCAACGAGTTAAAAGAAAAACTTCGCACGAGGTATTTCAACCACTGATATCGCGGCGACTCATGTTGGCAGGCCGTCTTTTGTATTATGTAAAAACAGTGTAAAGGCTGGTTCACACAAACCCGTTTCTTACATTACGTTAAGTCACGGGGAAATTTGTGCTTCGTATTATGCTTGGCTTACAATTCAAGGCGATAGCCTGGGACGCGACATTCTAAACACGAATGTTTCGGTGACGACGAGCTAGGACGGTGAGTTACCTTGGCAACCAAGGACACAAGGCTCGTCGTAACTAAAGTCAATGGATCCTGGGAAAGTAACGCCAAGATACCCGCGTGGTCACCACCTTGGTCCGTGAAATGAGCATTTTCTCCTTGACCCCCCCCCCCCCGTTCTTGGTGAGCCGATCTAGATTCGCTGGTGACGAGTAGCTTCATGGAGTCGTTTTTTGTATACCAATATTTTGCTAACCACACACCGGCGAAACAAGCGTTCACCTTCGTACCAACACCAGATGTTGTTGTGTCGGTGCTTGGAGGCACTGAAAAATATGTTTACTGTCTTGAAATACGCTAGAAGAGCAATATTATTGTAAGAGATCCATGGAGATGGCCATGATTAATAAGTTGATCGCATACAAAGTGCCAAAGACTCTTATATTGGCGAGGAACGCTTCCAGTACGATGGTGCTCCATGGTGACCTTGGCGCGACTGGTTTAGAACGACCCCCTGGGCCGGTTTGCTCATCTTAAAGGGTAACTGCAAAGAAAAAAGTGTATTTTTAAACAGCCTAATTAGGACAAGCATTTCACAAAACAATTTTTCCGCCAAAAACAAAATTTTTTACAGCAATATTTATTGCGCAGGACTGATTTTAGTTTGCGGCTATTTCACCCGTTTTGAATCGCGCGCCACAAAGTTGCTATTAAACGTCACAGAGTAGCTGCTATACGTCACGGAGTGACGTATACCAGCCACTCCGCGGGCGTCGAAAGAGCGGGAGTTTCAAATGCGGAGAGGTTGGGACTCCGACTAAATTACGTCCTGTGGCGTAAATATTGCTAGAAAAAGATTGTTTTTTCGCGGAAGATTTGTTTCGTGACATGCTTGTCCCAATTAGGCTGTTTAAAAAAAACACTTTTGTTTCTTTGCAGTTACCCTTTAAGGGGTATCCACACGAAGGAGAATTTCGCTCCTTTCTCCGCGGAGCGTGCATCACGTGAGACATACGTCATCCTTTTTGACGCCTCGCGGCGCCGTTCTCCTCCGTGGCGGAGGCGCCTAGGCTTCGTGCTGTCAGCACGAAAAGCTCCGCAGGTGCACGCGGCGGAGCCGGGGACGGAGTTTCCTGGATTGTTGACGTCACGACATCCGTCCGCGGAGTTCTCCTTCGTGTGGATACCCCTATACGGCCGCGGCTGCGGCTGCGGCCAAGAGGGATGTTTATGTCACGTGACCAGCTTCATGGGGACAAGGAAGTACCTAGCGTCCCTGCCTAATGGCGGAGAACTCCGTATCGCTTCAAACACAAAAGCCTAATTTCGCTCGCAGAAACTGCCTGCAGGGACTTTCAACTGGAGTCCAATTGACCGCCCCTTTATACTGGAGGAGCGGCAGGTAAAGTAACGGCCAGGGAGGGTAAATATGAGCCAAAATAAAGACAAAAACCACGCCAGATAAAAGCGGTGGCAGTATATTTATATACCTTCGCCAGCGCCGGCGGCTCGCGCCTCCTGGTGTGGTCGAGAGGTATAGAGTGCCGGCACTTGACGTCGCGGCGTAAAAGTCCCGGGTTCAAATCGCGCCAGAAACTCTGTTTTTTTTCTGCTTGTATTTGACTGCATTCTCACTAAGAATGTAGACAAGGCCGTATGAGCTTTATAAAATTATTGGGCGGGTAGTTCTGACTCACCAGTTCGTTGTTCATGACCTCGGAAGAGCACATACAGGTCTCTGGCTTTCTTTACCAACTTCCGCCACGCCTCCTGCATCTGCCGTGCACTCCGCGGAAAGGTGACAATATCTTCCGATGGCCTTCTCTTCGTTCGCCAGGTAACTGTGCTGCTGAATTTCTCTAGAATTTGTTGTTTTCGTTTTCCAACTGCTCTAATTAAATCCATTTGTTGATCCAAAGTCATTTTAGGTGTTTGCGTTAGAGATGGTTTGTGATGTCGACGCCTGATTCATTTTTGCATTCGGTTGTGATCATCTGCTATTCTAACTAAAATTCAACAAGTAATGTGTTAATATTACAAAATGATTTTCACAGCAAAATGTAAACAGTAAAAATATATCTTTTATCACATTCCATGAACGTAAAAGAATAATCTCTTTTATTTCGATTTTACGACTTTGTCAGACGTTTGACTTGCTGTCTTGCCATTAGGATTTCACTCGATCAATGCATCCACAACTGCTAGTCTTTTTTTTCTTTTTGCTGATTTTCTGGAAGTTTTTTTTAATTGTCAGAACTGCAGTTTTTATTAGTACCAAATAGGCGCCTCCTGCCATTGAAAAGAGTCGCAGCAAGAGCGTTGTATATTTAAAAACATATAAAATTGTAGTTGCTGGGAAAAGGATGCTTGTTTCGGCTCTGTTTGTGTGAAAGTCATACCGATGCTGTTATCTTAGTTTCCTTTTAAGGAACATTACGAAACGATTGTATTAGCGCGTTAACTTGCCTTCATCTTTTTTTTCTTCCCGGTGTATCGCTTGAACAGGTTGGCCTAACAGTAAAATCTTAGTGCAAGGGGATGATTCGTAAAAAGGATCACAGTAACAAAGTAACACACGCGCAAAATACACAAATAAAAGAAGTTCCTAGCGCGATTTGAACCTGGGATTTTCACGCCGCGACGTCAAGTGCTGGCGCTCTAACCTCTCGACCACAGGAGGAGGCGCGACCCTGCGGCGCAGGCGGAGGTATATAAACAAACTGCCAACGCTTTTATCTCGCAAGTTTTTTTTTTTAATTTTATCTTATATTTACCCTCCCTGGCCGTAATTTTACCCGCCGCTCCTCCAGTATAATGGGGCGGTCGATTGGACTCCAGTTGAAAGTCCCTGCAGTCAGTTTCTGCGAGCGAAATTAGGCTCTTGTGCTTGAAGCGACACGAATTTCTCCGCCATTAGGCAGGGACGCTAGGTACTTCCTTGTCCCCATGATGCTGGTCACATGACATAAAAATCCCTCTTGGCCGCAGCCGCAGCCGCGGCCTCAAGATCAGCAAACCGGCCCTGGAAGCTTCGTAGATTTAAATGGACCTAGATGGCGATTTCCATGGCAACGTAGACCGATTAGCCAATCGCCTTGCGAGGTTTGGGTCGTCTGTTTGTTAGTATCCGGCTTGCAGGTAGAGAAGGCAATGGCGCTACTTTCCCAGGATCCAGTGACTTTAGTCGTAACGTAACGTAAGGAGTTGAGCTCGGTTCCACTTTTCACGAAGCACCGTGTTCCTACATTACGTCTTATACCCAAATCAAACGGCAGCGTAAAGGTACCTTTAGCACAGGTACCTTAGTAAAGGGAGCTGGAGATCGTGATCACACGGCGCATAAAGGTCCCTTTCGCTAAGGGAGGTCCTATGTTAAACGGAGCTCGCCGAGCTCCCTTAACAGCTACAGGGAGTAGCCTCGGACCCACGAACTCAAAATAATATCAAAGATATATAAATATATCTTGTTTAATGCATTATAACAAATTGAATATATATAAGTAGCAAATTATGAAATGATTGTGAACATAAAAGTGATGGAATAATACATTAACGATGAACGCATACTCTAGCCAGCAGGTAGCAGCGCCGGCACGTGGAAAACAATGTCTGCTACGAACTCGAACGCGATGGACCACTGCGAGCTCTTTTTCGAGGTTGTAGACGAGTCGCCCGACTCTCCCGCCCAGGACCCTTTATCTTCGTCGTCGTCCATCCCTTTCGATCGTGTGACTGGCGTACCCGTGAGATTCCGTCGTGGTTCGTTTTTGCCGGGCACTATTTAGCTACTTCAGTGAGAACTTTGCAAGAAAATGGAACTGCTAAACATAAAAAGGTCGCCTACCTCGCAATGCAAACTCGTAAACGCAGATGATTTAGGGCCTGCGTGGCCAGGTACAGGTCGGACGTTTTAAAGC
Source organism: Ixodes ricinus (assembly GCA_037355805.1). Lineage (NCBI taxonomy): Eukaryota > Metazoa > Arthropoda > Arachnida > Ixodida > Ixodidae > Ixodes > Ixodes ricinus. Next base: position 55,032 of record JAZHYW010006484.1, on the reverse strand, counting down.
AAGACTCATTTAGGTGCGCCCTTAGACTTAGAAAAAAAGTAACGTACCGCAAAAGAAGACAGAAATAATATTTAGGTTTTGAATGTGATATTTCACACACAATATAATAAATAGAAACTGCGCGTCAAACCGATTTTGAGGAATAATTTTTTATCACGTGCTCCTCTCGCGGTTAAACTGGAATGCAATCGACGTCAACTTAAAGTGCTCCGTTTATTTATCGTGTGATCAAGAACGCCGTTTATTACAGGTACCTTCGGCTAAGGGACCTAAGCTAAAAGTACCTTTACGCTGCCGTGTGAATTGGGTATTAGTTACCGAAATATTCGTGGCTTGAATGTCGCGTGCCAGGTATACATCCTTGAATTGGTTACCACGCTTAATAGGAAGCACAGGTTTCCCGGTGACTTTTCGTAACGCAACATAAGGAATCAGGTATGTGTGAACCAGCCTTGAATCCGGCTTCAAAGAACACAGACGGGGTATTTATGTTCGCCACAATTTTAGCTTTACATGACATATGAGAGCACAACTGCCCAGAAAAAACTTTGCGGCTTGAAATTCATTTTCTATCCGCCAAAAACAGCCGATCGAGGACTGGCCGGTTTGAGTCGCGCTCAGTCTGTTCTACGCGGGCACGTGCCGTTCTCTATGGAAGACGTTCACCAAATGTAATCATAGTCGTGGGTTGTCGAAGGCACACACTCATAAATAGAAAACAAATATGATAGAGTTTTATTTTTTGTGGTTGCTCAAAACTGCAAATACCTTGATTGAAAAAAAAATTCCGCAGAGAACCGGAAGCATTTTGTGCCAAACATGGCACTGTATTGCGGGAGTTGCGGGAGTTGCAGGTCTCGACGGCTGAACAAAGAAGATTAGGCGATTGCGGCGAGCGACGGGCGGGAGACCTCTACTTCAGAAATGTTGTTCGTGGTGTTGGCGAAAGAGAAACAGTTTCCTATCAAAACAAATAAGATTTATTGCGTACGATGCCCCCAACTGCCAAGCTGATTTGCACAAAGACGTCGCCGAGTCGTCGCGTTTCCACTTGGATGAAGACATCACTGATCTTACGGACACAAAATTGGTAAGAGCTTAGAAAACGCTAAGACTTTTGCGTTTCTCGTGCGACAGTACGACGCGCACGTTCGTTATTTGCATCGCAGGGCCGAAAAAGCGAGAAAAAAAAGTGAAAACGCGGCCGGGTGTCGCCACGCGACTTCCGGCAACTCCCTTCTCTACATCACTCGTTCCTCTCCAGACCAGGTTTGGTTTCGGTTCCTAGCGCTTGCATTTTTTGAGATTCTTAAAAATATACCTGATGCCGTACAATGTATTCACTGGGTAGTTTTCTGACACCATACACTCTAAGAAATGCATGCGCGTCTACTTACCCGAAAAGTACTCGAACAGCCAATCTCTGCGATCTAGGAAATCAGTTCAGCCAATGATGAGGCGGAACATCTGTTTAGACCTCAAAATTAAGTCTGCGCTGTGGCATTACGCAATGCAAGCATGACGCTTTGCATTGCGTAATGTCACAGCGCAGATTTCATTTTAGGTCTAAATGAATGTTCCGTGTCATCATTCGCTCAGCTGATTTCGTAGATCGCAGATATTTGCTCTTTGAGTTTTTTGGGTAAGTAGACGCGCAGGCATTTCTTAGAGTGTGGTATACCATCGCACCGTAAGACTCAGTTTCCACATAAATTTTGACACATTATTTTTTCATAATTAACATTTCGTTTTTGGTTAAAACAAGAAAACACCAAACCATACATTGGTGATTAAGCCAGGCACAGGCAGAACTAAAGAGAGCAAAACTTCCCTGTTAAATAAAATACCTTTAATTATGTATACTTAACTTCACATTAAAATTATTAAACTTTACCCTTTGATTTTTCTAATTGTCTCCTGGAAACAGCAAACTGAAAAGGTGCATTATCTAGGTTCCTGTTAACAAAACGAACACGCCAACAGAGGTGTATTAAGCAAAACATATTTAAATCCTTTTCTGACACTCCTCAGAAGAGAGACTGAAAGAACAAATACCCGACAGTGTTGAAAAAAAAACAAAAAAACAGCACGAACATTTTGATCATTAGCTACACACTTTACGATGGCGCGGAAGTAAGATTCTAGTTGCGTGATTAAATCAAAAGCAGCCACTAAGGGTACAACTTGATTCCCAAACAATTTCTCGAGAACATGGTATGCTTTCAAAATAAGAAAATACTGGTTTGCTGAAGGAAAAGTCTGAGAAAATGACAGCGCCTCGCTGTTATTTTCTCAGACTTTTCCTTCAGCAAACCAGAACAGACACACTTCTAAGTTATTTTCTCGAAAATTTTTTTTATAAGAAATCGTCCGACATACATGTGCAAGAGTTGTCAATTACACTTGAATTTCTGTTCAACATAAAAAAGCATATTGATATAAAACATATATTTTTGGACATCTCCTGGTCGGGTCCCGCTTAACGTATTGTTACTGATTAGCTGTTAGTAGATCTTACAAATTTTCAGTGTGAGGTCAGTCAGCCACCCAAATGAGGCGACTGGTCTCTGGATTGTAGATGAGCAATTTAGTTAGCGCTGTACGACTGCTAGCCTTGGTCCTTTAATGGACGTCACACAGAGATGATTACGCGAACCCGTGTCGATAATAAGCTCATAGGATTGTAGTACTGAAGTTTTGAGTAACGGCCCTAGAAAATAAAATAAAATGCTTTTAGGTCGCGGTCTCTTTTCTCAAAGAAAACAAGAACAAAAAGCTGATTCGCAGCTATCATTAGCTTTTGGACAGAATGCTGAAGGCGCGAGTTGCAGTTTTCTTTGCTAATTGTATGTCTTTTTTCAGTTCCTTTAAACGTTTGGTTAGCGCGGAGGTACACTTGGGAAGGACCATTCCTCCTGCATTCAAGAACACTATCTTTTTTTTCAGCCACACCTTACAAGGTCGCGTCTGACGGACCCTGTTGCTGCAATTTATTCTATCATCCTTGCAGATGCGCTTTACCCCCCCCCCCTCCCCCTCCAACCCCTCCCCCAGACTGCAAAACCTAGCAACATGCATATCCAAATTGAAACGGGCAGCGGCCGAGATTGAACTCTGGATCTCATTCGGCGTTCGGCGTGGAACACCGCCATATTTCGCCCCGCGTGCCCTCTGCGACGCGTAGCATACCGACAGTTTTTCTCTTTGCTCCTGTGAGAGGTGCACATCTGCAAAACGAACAAAGACAGTTTCGACAGTTAGTTAGAGTGTTACCGTGAATTACATAAAATCCATTGAAGAAATTTTTTCAGGAGACCGCAGACCAGCTGTTTCGGAGCATATCGTACAGCACCGACCGGAAGTCGCAGTGCTCCGACAGCCGACGAGGCTCGGTGATGTAGTCAGCGATGCTCTAACCAGGCCGCTGGTCGTGTTTCCCGGCTTGAAACCGCTGCACGACAACGGACGGCATAGGGTTGAACTGAGTCGTTAGTTTCGAGGCGATTTCCTCGTAACTTGTGTCGGACGGAAGAGCCGGCGAACAGAGAGAACGAATTTTGGCGTAGGGCGCCGCCACGCAGACCTTGCATGGAACAGCACGATTTTCGTCGGCCGCCTGGAGGTCGTTTTCGATGAAGTAGAACTCTAGTTTCTCCAGGTACAAAGCCCATGTCACGTCGGTAGCCGACACAAACTCGCCGATGATGCCAAATGTCGTGGCTGCCGTCATCGTACATTGCTGTCCGAGCGCGTCCGCTTCGTCCCCCGTTGCCGTTGTCGCTTTTTTTCCCTCGTCGCCAACGGTATATATTTATAACGGATTGGCTACAAGTCTATTTACAAGTGTAACGTCTGCCCTGAGGCCTACACCGTAGCGTTTCATCTGACATGACAGTCAATCGCCGTCTTCTCTCGCGTGGAACGAACCTCGTGCAAAGCGCCTAACGGGGAATCGAGTCGAATATAATTAAGTCACCGCAATTTTTAGCTGGATTATTTTTGAACAGTATTCTTTCAGACTTTTTTTGTAGTAAAGCGGCTTCACGGAAGGGGATGGAGGCGTATCTGGGCCGCGAACCGGCCGGAGTTTCCGCTTTTTCCCTCGTGTATATTACTCTATGGCACACCACCGAACCCAGCTCACGCATTGGACCGGAGCATCGCGTCACTCGGACGTATGCGCTGGTCAAAGATCAATCAGTCGACGAATATTTCATTTCGCGTTCATAATCAACGAGCATCATGACGGCGTTTATCATTACTTGAGAATGACCCGTTTGATGGTGCGTTCGAAAAACACGGTTTAAGCTTGCAGTCACCGCATTTTGTGCCTCAGTACGTCAGGACCAAGTGATTTATCATTCGCCTTGTTAGCTGAGGGTCAAAGCTAAGGAGCAAGAAATTTAAAGATAATTCGAAGATTCCTTTAGGGGGGCCATAAAAATGTAGCAGCGGGTTTCTGTATTTCTTATATTCACTAAATACGCAAGGACGTTGATTCTTATGAATTACGCCGAAATATTGCGTCTGAAGTTTATAAAACGTGTTTAGAAATGCATTTCGGTGACTGTCTAAAACGACCATTTTACAGCATACTGCAGCCTGAGCAAGAAAACATCACGGTGGCTACGTAAAAGGTTGAACAGATATTCAAGTTTATTTAATCTTAGAAAGAATGCAATAGGGTTGATAAAAACAATACCTCATCAACTCCTGATTTGATGCGATAGCTTTAGAGAACTCTTTGTGCAGACAAGCAGTTGTCGGCGTCAGCGTTGCCATTGGTGGGACGGAGAAATTATGGCTGTTCAATAAGTAATTTGTTTGCCTTAAAGAAAAACATTCGACAAATTTTAAGTATGGCTAGTTGGGCTAGCTGGTTTTCATCATGGTGTATACCGCCAAAACAACATGGACAAAAACGAAGAGAGAACTGGACAAGACGCGGCAAAACTTTCAACTGAATAAGTTATTTCGATGACAGCATTAAAAAAAAAGAACCAGCCACACTTGGCAGAGCACAGAGATATGTTCTAACGCCCCCCCCCCCCCCCTCCAATCTTCGCTGTGTAACTATCTTCGCTGTGTAAAATGATAAGCAGATAGGGAGAGGAATCGGTTGTGCCGGAAGAGTCCTGCAAAAAACGACGTGCAGCTAAGTTCCGCGTGTGAGCTACTAGCGTCACGTACAAAATTCCCTGTCATGTGGTAAGGTGTACATTGGCCAGACAGGGAGCTGCACCAATGATAGGATCAGAGAGCTTGCGTCGGCGATCAGGCAGTCCCCGTCTCGCCCCTTAGCGGTTTACTGTGACCGTTGCGAATGCGGAGCCCAACTCCGGAAAGTGCAGCCCCATCTTTGGTGACACCAGTTGGACAACTCTATCCGGCAACACAAGGATATCGTGTTGCCGGCGACCTTGTGACATCCCGGCAACAACAACAGTCGGGCAACAAGTTGCTGCCGTCCGGCAACCGTGTTGCCCGATTTGTTGTCCGACATCCCTGTCACATATCGCTGACGGCGGGGACAACATGAGGAACACTACGTCACCTTGATTGTTTACCTTCGTTTGTGTGTGGCGCGGAGTCGCTGGAAATATGACTCCCGGTGTCAAGTTTTCTAATCACAGTCACTGGTTGATGTCGTCCTGGGGTAATTTCCGGCCCTTTCCGGCCCTACAATGTTCGAGTGTGTTTGAAGGGCCGGAAATTAGCCTGGGACGACATCAACCAGTGACTGTAATTAGAAAACTTGACACGGGGAGTATTTTCCAACCTTTGTTTTGTTAAAATATTCTTCATTCGCTGACAAAGCAGATAGCCCTTACTGAGGAAAGTAAGATGGCTGATATATGTTCGGAATGTATGCTATCGAATGGATTGTTTTTTGTCCCGTTCTTTCTTTCATGCAATTCCTATTTATACTGTAAAATTAAGTTAGCACCGGCTGCACCCCGAACCGTCTTGTGTAGCATGGTGTTCAGCTAACTGAATGTGCTTAAAAATGGCTACACCGACACGAACGTCCTTCAAAACTATCGGTGGAATCAAATATTTTAAAGCTGTCTACCGCCTGCTATGAGATCGCTTTATTCACCCTAACGTCCTGGGTATTTTCGAAACAAATAAGTTGTCTGATAGCGGCTGCTTCTAGTTCCAAACATCAACAATCATGATCAGAGTGGTCGTTTTAATGTTTCAATTTTTTAATACTTGCTTTCCAGGATTATTTTTATAATACGTTATCAACGAGTGGGTAGGCATGCCATTTTATTTTACTAGCAGTAATGTGAGCTGGTCTCTCGGAAGTTCTAAATTTGAAAATAGTTTTCCGTAATTACGCAGTAAAAACATTTATAAAATTATTTTAGCGGCACGCCAGCTTTAATTTTTGTTAAATGATGTTTTCCAACCCTTTATTTGTGTAAGACGTTATTGGTAGGGAACTAGATCTTCCATCGAAGCTATGTGTGTTGTCGTGTTGACGGCCCGACATTCGCTCAGCCGGCGATCAGGGCAACACACGTTGCATAAATTGCTGCTGTTTTTGTTGCGGAAAGCTGTCATACCGAGGCAACATTTTAGTTGTCGTTCATGTTGTGCTGCTGCTGCCACGATGTGAATGGCTTGTCGCACAACACGGGGAGCAAGCAACAAGTTGCTCGACTGTTGGACAACGTGTTGTGTTGCTTTTGCCGTCGTGTTGACTCAGTTTGACAGGGCCTTAAGAGCTTGGCCTTGAAAAGTCATTGACAAGCACCTGATCAGGCTGACCGTGTTGAGTCTGATTCAAGGTTTCGTGCTTGCTTTTTTTTCTGTAGACATATGCATTTAATTGTGATAGTAAAACTGGTATAGTATAAAGAGCGATGTGAATCTCGATTTATATTATATTGCTTTAATTCTACAACCTAAAAAGAAGCAATAACGAGTTTCTCTTAATCGGTGGGCTTGTGCTTAAAGTGCGCAAAAGCGCGGAAGCCTATTTGATTTGTACGTGCAAAACTTTAGAAAGTATTTGCCGAGTATAATGTGGGCAGGTTGATTGTTTATGCAGAATGCGATAGCCTCTGATCTTATTTTAATTTAATTTCATTCATTGTTTCTTAAGGGCGGCAAGCCATTACAGGGAGGACACTCCTCCAGTCGCCGAGTATTTGTAGCTGCAGTAAAATCAATGATGCCTAGCGGCAGCACCCATTCGATTAAAACAAAAAAAAATTTCATGGCAGTTTGCTTTTTCTTTTTGTTTTCATTGAAAACATGGCTTCACGCGCTTTACTATTAAGATCAACAAAGCAATAGCAGTTTGGCTGTGCCACAGAAAAAAACATTTAATAAACAATAACGCGAAAAAATCTTAATGGTGTGCAAAACACATCATCCGCAAGAAGAAAATAATTATATCTCAATATATATTCCCAGACGACACTGGTTGTTATGCCCACATACTCTAGTTGATTGATATAATAAGGACCAACGCAAAAGTCGCCTCAACGAGAGAAAAAAAGAAAGAATCATTGAGCGCCTAGAAACACCCTTTTATTTGTTAGTAAAATCGATATCAGAACCCTATGAATTTAAAACATTCGCGAATTCGGATGTCATCTCCCAAGTTGTCGAACATGTTCACGAAGGTTTGCTGATAGGTATACGAGCCCATTCTCGCGCCTTTAGATATTAATTTATGCGAAGATATATTTTGTTGTATCACGAGTAAAGTTTAAATAACCAGCTCGTAGTATGCAACAAGGCAAAATGTTAATAACGCGCAAAAAGTGATCACAGTCAGCTTGCTTCAGCATCGCTTTAAATTCGACAAACAGGCATTCCTATTATAGAGCACAACAAATGACTATATTTGGGCAGCCTACTCATAACCTATTTTCATTTTCATAAGAGATTTTAATTCTCACAATTGTCATATCTTAACTTCATTCCAGGCTTTTGACAATATTTCCTGTCGAGTTGTCGAATTACGTTTCCAGCCGGGTTTTTTTTATTGGAAATCGAACACGCGTGTCCAGGTGGACACATTGATTTGCCTGCAAAATATATGTAGTATTTTTTGTGATTGTTTAAAAATTTGGTTTCATAAACAAAGAAACAGAAATGAATGCGTGCATGTGAAATGCTATATTTCGGCCGCTCGATCTTTGCACTCGACATTGTCTATAGTTATTAATGATTTAAACCGAAAATACTGAGAATAATTTAATAGATAGGCATAGAGAGCGGCCCATTTTTGGAGTAAATTAACCTTTTGTTGTATAATATATGACGTAAATAAATAAAATGCTAATCATTGTTCCTTTGATGTTTTGGTGACATAGTTATTCGGAGCGTTGTTATTTAATCACAAATATTGCTTAATGAATGCTGTACTTCTGCAGTCATTTACATAATCTTTCTGCTGTACCAGTCGAAAGCTTTGGTAATGTTAGTTTAATTAATTCTTAAAAACTTCTATATAGTGTTTTTTTATAAAAATAAATTTAGCAATACTTTAAACCCTCTACATGAAAAACGGCAATATTGTTTTTACTGGTTTTTTGTTCGCAATGACGTAACCTGATTTGTGGCATACTCAATGTCACTATTTTTATGTAGTATTTTCTACAGAAGACTAACAAATTAAATCCAATGACCCAAATCGACAAAATGGTAGTTTCGCAAGTTGACATTACTGGATTTCTTTATCTTCTTAAGTTATTGAGGCCTGTGGTCTTGCAACTGTTGGGGATGTTGAAGGGTGTCGGGTGCTGGCGGTGGAGAAGAGAACAGGGCGGGGGAAGGGGGGGGAGGGTTGAGGGAGGAGCGTGTCATGCGGACGTGTCGCCAGTAGAAAAATTCATCTGCCCTGACCCCTCCGCTGCTCCGAAAGCAATGCCTTCAAATGTTGGTTTCCTTTCACTTGAATTAGAACACTTAGGTAGTGGTGTATATTATTGTTCATCTCAGTTTAGTAAATATGTTACTTTTGAATGTCTCATCTTGTCTGTGTTTTTTTTTTATTGTCCTGTTTTTCCTTCCCGAAGAGTGTACGACTCGATTATAACAGCTCTTAAAAAAAAGCAGAATAAAATATCTACAACCCTGGTGTTGTAGCTAACATTTCAATACCTTGCCTAAGTTTCTTTTTTTTACATTAGATGTTGCTTGTGTTTAAATCATCAATGGCTGACGTTCGAGTATTTGATCGAGTCTAAATATTTACGGTAACCAACATAAGAAATACCCGAATGAAAAATTTTCCTCTGTGCGACACATCAACATGGATCTGTTGGGGTCAGCTATAAAAAAGGCTTATGTAGATCAGCTTGTGCTTTGCAGTAATATCTAGGAGAGTAGAAAAGCAAAGTGTGACACTTGTACAGCCCAAGTATACAAATGCTGCTTGCTTTGAGTTGATCTTAATTGTTTTGAACCGAGTGAATAAAATGTTTTATTCCTTAATTAATTAACCGTCATGGTTTAGGAAACGTGAAATGCGTCTGCAAAATGAATCGTATTACGGAAGTTATGAATATAACATTTTCTTCTTTTTCGCACTTCTATAATATGGCGGGATACACCATATTCGGCTTGCATTTCCGCATCACTTTAAGTCAGAGCGTCCTCTAATGCATGTTTTTGTGCTTACCGGATTTCTCCGCCTCTCCATATCCATCGGTATACTCTGTGCAGAAGAGAAACGAAGGAAAAAATGATCAGAAAAGCATGGAGCTGGGTCAGATTGTTTCTTATGGCGAGAAATAATGAAAACTAAGCGTAACATACACGAACCATATGAGATTTAAATTGCAGAGCACACAGCGCACCACACAGATCTCTGCTTCTAGTAGTTCGGCGTAATCATTTTGGCTTAGCACTCTTACTAACACAGACATTATGGAAGCGCTGGGATTATATGTATATTCCTGTATCACAATACCGTCAGGGGCCGGAGGCGTTGCATTCAGCGAATCGCTAGTTACAAATACGAGCATGCCGCCCTAATCAAAAAAGGAAGAGCACAAGTGCTCGGTAAAAAGCTGCAGAAGCGAATACCGGGTTTCAAGCGCCCCACTCAAGCCCCGGAATAGCTTTTTGCACCTTCCACCACTCCGGAACTCTAAATTTTACGCGTGAAGTATAGCACCTTAACAAAAGTGTAATCGTAAAAGAGTTCTTAGATTTCTTCGCTTTGTTCATAATTTGCACTCTATTTTTTTTTTCCTTAAACACCCTCTTCAAAAGGGTGCCTCATTAAAACATCTGAGGAATTCATTGAACCCTTTTTCTACCGCAACACTTTTTGAAAAAAGACGATTTGCAAATGCCGATTTTTTTTATGTGCCCAATAGATTTAATATGCAATACAAAGGACAAAAACAAATGCCAAAAATTTATTATATGAGAGATCTTTGAACACACTGAAAAAGAAAAGGGACTAAAGTTCGGCTTCACTGCATTACGCAGAGAGTTCACATCACCTTGCACGCAAAGTGAACGGAAAACGTGGAGGGGCAGGAGGGGGATTTTTTACGTTGATTCTAGTCCAATGCCGACACGCCGACACGATGTCCTCATCGAAATAGATGTCGTCTGAGCTAAAATTCAATAACTTAATTGCATCGCTCTTGCTGTCCGATGATAGATTAATTTCCTTGTCTTCCGAATCTGAAAAGACGCCACACTATCTTCGTTTTTGCCCCAATTTTGATGCAAGATCTTTACTGCGGACGCAGCGACAAAGAGAATGTTGCCGCCATTTTTAAATCCCATGTTTCGTGCGTTGGAACAATTTTACGCCAAATTCATAAAGTTACCATTTTTTATTTTCCTTGAAGCGCCATCTACCCACGGCAAATCTAACTATAAACACGTGGACTAGACCAGTTCCTCCATGGTAGCTTATTGGAGCCCGGATCAACGTGGACGAGCCCAGCTCGTCTTCGGGAGGAGCGGTACAAACAGTATGGAGGAACCCAGGTCGTCCATGGTAGGTAAAGGGTTAACCTACTTTTATTATGCGAAAGAGATTTATTTCAGCCAACTGCAGGCCAGAGGGTAATAGTGCTTTAGTCGAAACCGTTCTTTATGAGGTGAAAGGGTTGTTAGATCGTCGAAGAAGCTTCCAAGAACAGACTTATTTTGAGTGTACCGCTAAACTTTTACTGAAGGGTGGTTTCCTCCGTTGACACCAAAAGGAACCATGCAATTACTTTTATGACATTTTCCTTTAAACTTTTCTCCTCAACAACAACAAAAAACCATATATATTAAAGATGACGTGTTCGTGACGTATTGCGTCACCGGAACAGGAAGTTCTCCAAGCCGTCTTAGGGTCGGCGGCGTTAACCGTGGACAGCCCGTGTATTATGCATCTGATGCAGTCATCAACAAACATTGAGCGGCACATTGATACTTTAGACCCATGTTGTGGTAAAAAAACTATGTCCAAACTCCGGTCTAAAAACATGCTTTTCGTGCAAGGCTCGTCAAATTATGAGGCGCTGGAGAAATGCAGCATTCTGCGTTAAGTCCTTATTTCGAACTCTTTTTGTTCGCCTTCCGCCCATTGAAAAGCATGCGGGAAGGGCCTTAGAACGCACCTGGTATCGCTGCGCCGCAGCGTTCTTCCGCAACATGAAGTTCGTCTGCGTTCCTCGCCGTCACCATGGCAACGAACGCCGAATGAATGGAAGCACGCACGCTACCGCCGCGTGAAGCCAGCAACAGCTGACGCCATTTTACGAACGCCGTCTGCTAGCCAAAGCCGAACGCGGTATGTCAGATCAACCGCCTCCGCCGCCGCGCCGCAAGCAAAGACGACGAAGCTGAGACACGCCGACGGCGAATAGGCGAGCAACAGCACCGCGAGACGACTACAACGGCGGCATTTATTGGGATCAAAGGCTGCTTTCGCCGGTGCGCCGCTAGCAAAGACGACGAAGCTGAGGCACGCCGACGGCGAATAGGCGAGCAACAGCACCGCGAGACGACTACAACGGCGGCATTTATTGGGATCAAAGGCGCGAAATAAGCAAGAACAATTTTTATTTGAATCATAACACGCGATATCCAAGTTGGGGACCACATACCTTTGCTGGATCTTTCCTGTGAACTTTTTACAGAGACACGGGGTGCCGCGTACAGAACACAGCTCCGTTTGCAAAATATGGGGGCCCTGAAAAGGGCCGTTTAGACCGCTACCAGAACCTATAACTGACGTAACGAGCACTTGACGAGCGGTTGGCGCATAAGTCGTCTTTATGCACGCAGGCGGGCGACGGGCTCAGCGCAGCGGATCACTCGAAGTCACCGGGGCCGTCAGAATCCTCGTCCTCCGCACTATAGGGAAGGTCCCTGTCTGCGTCGGGGCTGTAGATTTTGGCGGCCGCGGCGACGAACGACTGGAATCTATCAGTGTTTCCGCGCGCCTTCTCTCTCCTCCAAAACATGAACTTTGCAAGGTGACCAGTGAAATGGTGGCTCTCGCGCCGTCCAGATGGAAGAGAGTTTTTGACGTGGGCCCAGGTGCCCTCCACCGTATTGGTGTGCGCACCAGTGTTCGGGTCGACAAAGTGCAGCTTGTGGTTAACGGTGAGGTGCGTGAAGCGAGCGTCATCTGCAAGCTTGCGATAGCCAGCCCAACAATCAGTGATTATTCTTGTTCCAGGGCGGACCCACTTGGCTATTAGCCCTAGCAGGGTTTTAGCGTCACGGGTCTCCACGGGAACAAGAAAGCAGCACCCGCTGCCACGCTCCACACCGCCGAAAACCCACTGGCCAGGCCTTAAATACCCGCGATGGTACTTTCGCCGCCCGAACATACTCTCGTCTAGTTCTACTGTCACGCCTTCGCCGCCAATCATCTCTGAATGCGTAAAGACGGCATTTACCACAACCTCCCGACAAAGGCTCGTCCAATCAGTTATTGTCTTACTTGCGACATCAGTCTCCCGCTGAATGACGGCGCACGGTAGGTTCTGGCACCAGAGGTAGATGATTTTCATGAGTTGGGGAAGCGTCAGGTGCGATCCCTCGAAAAAGGAACCGCTTCGTACCGAGACCTCGCCCCGGCACTGAACCTTGACCGGCTTCCTCTTGGGCACCTCACGAGTCATCCACACGGCGCATCTCCACGAATAGCCGTCCGCAGATCTAGCGCGGGCTTGCAGCGTCATCGCAGCTTCGCACTCTGGGCACGCACGAGAACCCAGGAGCAGGCCCATGCCCTGAAGCAAATTAATTGCTTCAAGAGGGTCCTTCATGGCGTCATGAAGACGGCACAAGTTGAACGCCATGGCACTGCGATGCTCGCCTCTGGAAGAATAAAGCGCCGAGTGAAAACTGCGCGCTTCTTTGCATTTATTATTTTTATTTCATCCGCCATTTTATACCTCGTGACACAATTCTAACGAACTCATTGGTTAGATCGGTCGCGATCACGCCATCGCGTGCACAAAACAAACGCCAATCGTACGTGACCAGAACGGTCTAGCTAGCGGTCGCCATCGCTATGAAAGCTCAAGCAGTCGCGCTTCCAACAACAACACATACAGTCACAAAGTGATCTAACGAAATCGTAAATCAGAAGTGAGCCGTTGAGTTTCGGCCACGAGACGCCGTTGCTGTAGATGCGAGCAGGACGCGAGCCGTGTTGACTCTGGTCGTGCTCAGCTAATGCTGTCGCTTTGTCTCAGCTGCTGAGAGAGCAGTCTTTGCGTACTGCACCTCGACTTCGTATGTGTCGCTACATGTCTATCGCGACGATCATGAGTATCGGAGCTAGCGTCGCGTGCGATCGTTCGATAGAACCGCAGTACCAGATCGTCGTCCCGGACTGAACATTGACCGGCTTCGCTCATGCAGTACCGACGTCGTCATCCACAGGCGCACTCGCAAGGCTAGCCGTTCCGACAGATCTGAAGCGCAGTCTTGCAACGCATGCATCGCGGCTTCAGCATGCTGTGACTCATCGCGAACGTCCTGGAGCGAGGCGCAATGCACTCTGCAGCAGCTTATTGCACGACGGTCTATTCATGGCGTCATGAAGACTGCGCACGTTGAATCGCCATGGCACTGTGATGCTGCGCCTCTGGAAGATATGAACGCCGAGTGAGAAACTGCGCGCTACGTTGCTTATATGCTTATTGCATCCGCCATCTTATACCTCGTCGACACAATTCTAACGAACTCATTGGTTGATCGGTCGGACCACACCATCGCGTGACAAAACAAACGCCAATCGTGTGACCAGAACGGTTGCCACGGTCGGCATCGTTAGAAGAGAACAGTCGAACCCAACAACAAAATAAAGTAACAAAGTGAATAAAGAAAACAAAAATAAGAAGGGAGCCGTTGGAGTTTCGGCAACACGGACGCCGTCTTCTTTGATGAGAGGAGGAGCGGCCGTGCTACTCTGGCCGCACTGGCTGCTCAAAATCTCCTTTTTTTTTCTTTTTCTTTTTTTAACTTTACAGGGTGCCACGATCTTTATTTGAAGCTGATTTGTTAAATTAATAACAAACAACGCGTCGGAACGGAGGAGGTAGGGAGTCTTGGCGTCAGAATTCGACGTGGTAGAAAAGAAAAGAAAATAACGAATGCACAATACGTACCGTATGCCAAGACCGTTATACTCCGCACTCGGTGAGGACTCATGACGCCACCGACGACCGTTAGGCTATTTATTTTGTTTCCTTAGATTTTTTATCGTGACGACTACTCCACTGTGCCTCGAAGTCTCCAGCGGAGATCCGGCAGTTTTTAATAATAATTATTATTGTCGTTTGAAGGGCATTCTTTCTATGCTGCTTCGTTCCTGACGCCATAAAAATATTCTTTCTGTTTAGATTATAGGCGCGAAAACTCCACACTGACTAGGGCCTGAGTAACAACTCTGCATTACTCAGGCCCTAGTCCGTGTGGATGTTTCGCGCCAACAATCTAAAAAGAAAGAATGGCATATACACACATCACACGCGCACGCACTCAAAGTTGGTCCATAAGTCCAGTGTCCCCGACGTGTTTTTTAGCGCTTTCAAAACGATACACTGATACCACCAAGTGTTCTCCGCCCAGGAAGTTTTGGTGACATTAAATAGTCTACTTGTTGTCTCCCTTACTCCGTCCCTGTCTTGCGGCGCATTTTCTCAAAAGTGGTTTATGGTCAAGCAGTTGCAGCGTTCTTCTCGTGTCTTCTCGTTGGGTGCTGTATTTCACGCATGCACACAAAAGATGCTAATAATGGAGCTAAATAATCGTACTAATGAATTATTGGACTAATTTTATTGGACTTAATGTATCCACAAACCAATCCGATCATGAACTAAACTTTTTTTATTTTCTTATACGTGGTGCTAAGTATTCTCGCCCCATATTTTTATGGCGTCAGGAACGAAGCAGCATAAAAAGAATGCCCTTCAAACGACAATAATAATTATTATTAAAAACTGCCGGATCTCCGCTGGAGACTTCGAGGCACAGTGGAGTAGTCGTCACGATAAAAAATCTAAGGAAACAAAATAAATAGCCTAACGGTCGTCGGTGGCGTCATGAGTCCTCACCGAGTGCGGAGTATAACGGTCTTGGCATACGGTACGTATTGTGCATTCGTTATTTTCTTTTCTTTTCTACCACGTCGAATTCTGACGCCAAGACTCCCTACCTCCTCCGTTCCGACGCGTTGTTTGTTATTAATTTAACAAATCAGCTTCAAATAAAGATCGTGGCACCCTGTAAAGTTAAAAAAAGAAAAAGAAAAAAAAAGGAAGATTTTGAGCAGCCAGTGCGGCCAGAGTAGCACGGCCGCTCCTCCTCTCATCAAAGAAGACGGCGTCCGTGTTGCCGAAACTCCAACGGCTCCCTTCTTATTTTTGTTTTCTTTATTCACTTTGTTACTTTATTTTGTTGTTGGGTTCGACTGTTCTCTTCTAACGATGCCGACCGTGGCAACCGTTCTGGTCACACGATTGGCGTTTGTTTTGTCACGCGATGGTGTGGTCCGACCGATCAACCAATGAGTTCGTTAGAATTGTGTCACGAGGTATAAAATGGCGGATGAAATAAAAATAATAAATGCAAAGAAGCGCGCAGTTTTCACTCGGCGCTTTATTCTTCCAGAGGCGAGCATCGCAGTGCCATGGCGTTCAACTTGTGCCGTCTTCATGACGCCATGAAGGACCCTCTTGAAGCAATTAATTTGCTTCAGGGCATGGGCCTGCTCCTGGGTTCTCGTGCGTGCCCAGAGTGCGAAGCTGCGATGACGCTGCAAGCCCGCGCTAGATCTGCGGACGGCTATTCGTGGAGATGCGCCGTGTGGATGACTCGTGAGGTGCCCAAGAGGAAGCCGGTCAAGGTTCAGTGCCGGGGCGAGGTCTCGGTACGAAGCGGTTCCTTTTTCGAGGGATCGCACCTGACGCTTCCCCAACTCATGAAAATCATCTACCTCTGGTGCCAGAACCTACCGTGCGCCGTCATTCAGCGGGAGACTGATGTCGCAAGTAAGACAATAACTGATTGGACGAGCCTTTGTCGGGAGGTTGTGGTAAATGCCGTCTTTACGCATTCAGAGATGATTGGCGGCGAAGACGTGACAGTAGAACTAGACGAGAGTATGTTCGGGCGGCGAAAGTACCATCGCGGGTATTTAAGGCCTGGCCAGTGGGTTTTCGGCGGTGTGGAGCGTGGCAGCGGGTGCTGCTTTCTTGTTCCCGTGGAGACCCGTGACGCTAAAACCCTGCTAGGGCTAATAGCCAAGTGGGTCCGCCCTGGAACAAGAATAATCACTGATTGTTGGGCTGGCTATCGCAAGCTTGCAGATGACGCTCGCTTCACGCACCTCACCGTTAACCACAAGCTGCACTTTGTCGACCCGAACACTGGTGCGCACACCAATACGGTGGAGGGCACCTGGGCCCACGTCAAAAAGTCTCTTCCATCTGGACGGCGCGAGAGCCACCATTTCACTGGTCACCTTGCAAAGTTCATGTTTTGGAGGAGAGAGAAGGCGCGCGGAAACACTGATAGATTCCAGTCGTTCGTCGCCGCGGCCGCCAAAATCTACAGCCCCGACGCAGACAGGGACCTTCCCTATAGTGCGGAGGACGAGGATTCTGACGGCCCCGGTGACTTCGAGTGATCCGCTGCGCTGAGCCCGTCGCCCGCCTGCGTGCATAAAGACGACTTATGCGCCAACCGCTCGTCAAGTGCTCGTTACGTCAGTTATAGGTTCTGGTAGCGGTCTAAACGGCCCTTTTCAGGGCCCCCATATTTTGCAAACGGAGCTGTGTTCTGTACGCGGCACCCCGTGTCTCTGTAAAAAGTTCACAGGAAAGATCCAGCAAAGGTATGTGGTCCCCAACTTGGATATCGCGTGTTATGATTCAAATAAAAATTGTTCTTGCTTATTTCGCGCCTTTGATCCCAATAAATGCCGCCGTTGTAGTCGTCTCGCGGTGCTGTTGCTCGCCTATTCGCCGTCGGCGTGCCTCAGCTTCGTCGTCTTTGCTAGCGGCGCACCGGCGAAAGCAGCCTTTGATCCCAATAAATGCCGCCGTTGCAGTCGTCTCGCGGTGCTGTTGCTCGCTCGATTCGCCGTCGGCGTGTCTCAGCTTCGTCGTCTTTGCTTGCGGCGCGGCGGCGGAGGCGGTTGATCTGACATACCGCGTTCGGCTTTGGCTAGCAGACGGCGTTCGTAAAATGGCGTCAGCTGTTGCTGGCTTCACGCGGCGGTAGCGTGCGTGCTTCCATTCATTCGGCGTTCGTTGCCATGGTGACGGCGAGGAACGCAGACGAACTTCATGTTGCGGAAGAACGCTGCGGCGCAGCGATACCAGGTGCGTTCTAAGGCCCTTCCCGCATGCTTTTCAATGGGCGGAAGGCGAACAAAAGAGTTCGAAATAAGGACTTAACGCAGAATGCTGCATTTCTCCAGCGCCTCATAATTTGACGAGCCTTGCACGAAAAGCATGTTTTTTGGCCATCCCGCGTCCTGTTTTTTTTATCCGTAACATGGGTCTAAAGTATCAAACTGCCGATTTTGCTTTCATCGACGTAAAGAAGAGTAACGAGAAAGTCTAAATTTCGACCGACTAGGTTTCGTTCAGTAATTACTCAAAGCTTCCACCGTGCTTTTAGGCACGCCATAGAACTTGTCATTCGCAAGTGATGATAACTGCCGTTAGGGGATACATTGACCTCGACCCCAAATTCAAATATTCGTCGACCGGTGGATCGTCGACGAGCACAACCTTTCAAGTGACGATGTGCGCATGCACAATATGTGAGCTGGGATCATTTCACGCGCTTGGATACCGTGGATGCTCGGTATCAAAGCGCGGTGAAAGCGCGGTGATGCGCAGTAAAAAGTCGGAAAGATTTTGAAGGAAAAAAGGTAAGAAATATGCCGGCATCTTTATAATACTTTCGTACTAATAAAAACAGGCATTTGACTTTCTACTCCCGTTTACTAGTTTCATTTTTCACAAACTAAACCTGATGCGATTAGTAAAATTCCCATCTGGAGTCGTTCATTACATTGAAGAATTCATTGTATGGCTCCTATAATCCGACTAAAAACGTCGTAGTGAAGATTTGACCACGCGTGAAGGGAAGACCAAGTGGGAAAAGAAGCAGGAAGAGCTGTCGTGAAGCTGATAACTTCTGGGTAGTCCGAGGAGTCTCAAGAAAAAAGACTTAGTCCGCTAAACTTTACACGGCTGGGAGTACTTCCGGTTCCTGCACAATACAATGCCCCGACCACGTGATTTTCATTATCCTGTTGAGTAGAAGGAAAAGTTGAGTTTTCATAATTAGATTTTGAATGAAACGGAGTGAGAAAATATTATTTTTTGTATTGGTTCTATGAACGTTTTAGTATAAATCAATATATATGAAATGTGCGAAAGTAGATGAGCTAGTCGTAACACAAGACAGAACTGCTAAACATCTGAGCTATTCATTGTCGCGGGTCTCCCATGTTGATGTCTTGTGGCGCTTTTGTCAAAAAGAACGATGTACCAACTATACTTCTGTTTCACCTTCTGTTGTACTGCAGGAAAGGCTACAAGCGTGAGCTCCTTGCTTTTAGGCACATCTCGGCGGCACAAGCTCTCGTGCGCCAAGGGCAGCTGCCAACGCTATGAGCTCGCGCTTCTAGCCTTCGCTGCGGTACAACATAAGGTGAAACGGAGTATAGCCCATATCTCACTAGTAAGAGAAAGTACCCATTTTTGAGATATTGTATATATTCACACTAACTTTTTCATGCCACAATGTCGCATTGTTTCGAAATTTTAGAATAAACATATAAGTAATGTCTTTTTCCGTCCAAACGGCTCCTCATGATTATGCATGTCTCAAATCATTTATGTTCGTTTTTCTAAAGTAAAAGCCTGTAATATTTCCGCAGAGATCGGTGTGCGATGCCTTCACTTTATTATCATCTTAGCTCGCAAATCATAATTAAATATAGATATAGAGGGGCATTGATTTTAAGGTCGCAGGCAATAAAATGAGGTCTTATATCGGAAACTGCAGATAGGTAGCTCACTTTTCGTCAAATTAGTATATTAGTGGTGCACATTACCACTTAAATGTTTAACCTGGCTTCGTTACCACGAGAATTTGGAACAATATTCCGGTGAAAATGACTGGATCTGACAAAGACTACCAAGTGCCATCAAGAGGTTAGAGCCGGCAGCTCGATTAGACATGATGCTTCAGTGAAATTGCTCTTCGATTAGAATTCCTATTCAGGGACTCATTTCACAATCAGCTGGGATCGATTTGAGCGATCAATTGGCTCAACTACTCACTGCCACCTGGTCGCCTGTCGGTACCGGTCATTGAAACTCGCAAGGTTGTTGTTTTAATTTTAGAAAGAACTCGATCTAGGCTTTGACATTCAACATGCTAGATTGCACCACTAAACTACACATTTAAACATTTAAAAAGCCTCTGACACGCCAAAAAAAATTTTTTTTTCATCCTAGGCGTTGAAATGGCATATCAGGACATCACAAAAAAATTGTTTCACTATAGAGTTGCGTAGTTTTTTTTATAAAAAATAGAAATACGAGGCCCAATTCAAAGTTCCCGCCGTGCACTGTGACGTAACAGTGTACCGCAAGGTGTCGGGGCGGTCAGAAGGTAGGCATCGCCGGAAGTCACGTGAGTTGTATCCCTCCTCGTGCTTACCGCGAGCGCGTGTAATATTTTTTTTAAATATTTTTGTTATTCTCCGCATCTCCACGAGCGATCGAAGCAGACAAGGTTTATTTTATTTGCCTTTCATCGCTTAATGTTGCTGTAAAGGTAAAAGAAGCGGAGTCAGTGAATTGACGTGATCAACTACAATGCCTAGAAGGTGCTGTGTGAGGGACTGTCCCGGTATTTCAGCAACTGAAGAAGAGATCACACTGCATGCATTTCCGAGAGACATACATCGGCCGCATGTGCACCTAGTAAACAAGTTCTACTCATGTTCTAGACAAAATACATACTTTGTGCTCGACGTTTACTTGTACTTTGTACACAAACCAGTTCGTATTCTTTAGACGGCAGGCATCTTTAGCCTGGAGAGTATCCGATGATTCAACGACCTCGGTGTCTGAACCTTCAGCAATGCGATCGGGCGTGTCGTATGCTAGCAATCCTAATTTCTGCGAGCGTTCTAATTTTTTTTTTCAAAACTTGATAGCTTGTTTTGCGCCCAGTATAGCTCTGTATGATCGGACTGACGGCATGCACTCGTACACTGGCTTGTACTCGCAACGCTTTCATCATTGACCTCCATCACGTCGATCCACTGACTCTTCGTCCTCAAATTTTACAGCACGCAAACTACCCAACGGTGCAGCGGTAAAGAGCTAGTGGAACTGAAACTTCGTTTTCTACGATCGCTCGTACAAAAAGCAGAATAATAATTTAAAAAAATCTTAGGCACGGTCGCGGAGAGCACGAGGAGTGAAACTCACGTGACTTCCGGTGAACTCACTTTTAGTGACGTAGGTCGATGCCTCCCTTCTGACCGCCCCGACACCTTGCGGTACACTGTTACGTCAGAGTGCACGGCGGGAACTTTGAATTGGACCTCGTATTTCTATTTTTTATAAAAAAAAACTACGCAACTCTATAGTGAAACAATTTTTTTGTGATGTCCTGATATGCCATTTCAACGCCTAGCATGAAAAAAAAATATTTTTTGGCGTGTCAGAGGCCCTTTAAGCTAGGCACGTGCATGTTGCGATTTTCTGGCTCATTTTAGAGCCTGCCCTTTCCATATTGCCATCCTATACTACCCGAAAGTCGAAAAATTGGTTCCGCAGTGCTATAACTTTAATTTATTCAGGTGTGCAATTTACCTCAGCAAGACACAAAAATTAGTCTCTTTAGTTCAAACATTTTTCTGTGGAAGTGTGAAAAATACTTCCTGAAGAACAAAAACTTTTGCCCTGAAGCACTAAATTTATTCCCTTATAACACTGGAATTCCTCCTATAAAGGTGAAAGGTACTCCTTTATAAGCAAAGCGTTCATATTGCACCCAGAAAAAAGTTACTTCTCAAATGAAATTGGCCTACCAGAAGCAGCGTTATTGCTCCCAACACATTAGTCCCCAAGATGTAGCAAAATGAAATGAAACATGTAGCAAAACTAAAAAAAACTTTGTTCATTTGGTTCTGATACATGTTTTAAAATGTATATCGTGTGTCAAAAAACGTTAGCCCTAAAAAGGTTCAACATAGAGGTACTCAAACGGAATGGATACTAAATAAGGATTTTGCCATGTTATTATGCGATCACTTTCGACGACATCTACATACTCCGCAAAAAGGACGTAGTACTAGTTTTTTTTTTAGAGTGTAACCTTGCCAGTAAAAGTGGAATTTTTCTTTTTAGGACTGTGGCATTTCAACCTACAGGCACCATTCTAGCCGTTCGCAAACCGTGCTCGTATTTCACAGTGAGACAACATTTATCGTTCTTCGCTTTCAGCCTTGTGTTTCGAATAAATCAGTGGCTATCCTCCGTGGCACTTTAAATTCGAGCATAACAAAAAATATAGGAGCACGTTCCGGCTTCTCAGCCTTCCTTGAGAACACGCGCGCTCGTATAGTGTAAGCCAACGTGGCGTACAAGCAAAATTTAGAACAAGGTCGCTGAACTTGTCAGACACATAGTTGTGGTCTAAGTTCAGGGAGCTTGCTGATTAACCTGGTGCAACGGTGGCGTCAGGCGGGTCAATATCTCATTCATCTATACTCTGTATCATACATAGTGTGCAACGCTGCCTATTCAGCATGAAACGGAGTATAAACTCTCTCGGTGCTCGAATTCTAGAGGGATTGTGGAACACAAAGTTGTATCGCCCTTCATCGGAGCGTGCGCGAATCACAACCGTGGGGCCTGCCGATTAAAGGGGCGATGCAACAATTTTTGTACTTTGCGCAAATACCGCTAAGAAGGGACACCTGACATTCATAACCTATAAAACACGCGTTCGTTTTTCACCCCACGCAATAGAAGTCCCAGAACAA
This sequence comes from Ixodes ricinus, assembly GCA_037355805.1. Taxonomy (NCBI): domain Eukaryota; kingdom Metazoa; phylum Arthropoda; class Arachnida; order Ixodida; family Ixodidae; genus Ixodes; species Ixodes ricinus. The sequence goes on along the minus strand of JAZHYW010006484.1, from coordinate 32,498 downwards.
AAATTAAAGAAAAACGAGCAGCGTTCACCCCTTCAACTCGCAGCCAGAACAAGCGACCACGTGAGCTGGAGCCGATTATATGCCGCCAATGTCGATCATAGCCACGCGCTGGTGTTGGCAAAGCACAGGACACGCGCTGAGTTCCAGACGATGCTATGGCTCGGATATTGTCGTCGTTGCAGCGATTGGACACGGGCAGCGACTGACACCCGAAAGCCTCTCGAGCTAGTAATTATCACGAGCCCAAATCAAGTGCCCACGCAATGCTCGGGTCCAATCTATGAACCGCATTCAAATATCGTCATTGGGGTGCACTTCGATCCCCACGTTACGTCATCAAATTTTGCAAAGAAGAGATTGAATGAAAACGATGGCTTTTGTCCTTGAAATTACACCGCAACAGAGGGGTTTCTTGGCCAGTGACGTTGCGTGCGAGTATCCTTGAGTCCCACTGGTGCCAGTAAGCTAGTGTAAAGTGAAAAACATTCCAATTGAATATCGTTGCACCGCTCCTTTAAACAGCTGCACTGATGACACCGCGCCCGCGTGTCCAGACATCCTTACGCTGCTGTCAACGTGATCGAGTAAGGTTCGCAGCTCTAAACACCTAAGATGTATATACTCAACTCACCTTTAAAATGAAATTGCAGCCGAAGCTACTAGCGTGAGCTGGCAGGCGCTTTTTGCTTTGATACATGCCCATGGTGTAAGATAATACTCCAGGTGAGGACAGCGCGCTCCTCGCGACTTGCCGGTAAAGTTCGCTTTTCAGTCTCTCCCTTTCTCTCTCTCACTATGGTTTCAAGCGGCGCCGGCTTTTGACTCGACGACCCGTGGGCACGGTGTAATTCCCCATTCACACAATTTTAAAGGTATCTTTAGGTAAGGGACCTTTATTCTCTGCTGCCAATTAATTCACAATCTTCCGCGCATGGCGTGTGCTCGCGACCCAAGACCACGGGCTGATTCGCCGATAGCAAAGGGACATATGTTAAAGGAGCTGTGCAACGATATTAGCAACGATATCTATAAAAAAGGAAGACGAAGAAAGGAAAAAAAGGGAAAAAAAAAGAAGAAAAAAAAAAGGTGTAACAGGTTGATGGGGTCGAACTGCAGTCGGTTCCGTGTAAATCGATTGTTCGTTTTTTCTTTTTTTTTCTCTAAAGATAAGAGTGCTTGCGAGGTCAAAGAATGTTAACTTCGTGCCGATGGTTTGAAGTGTGTGTACCTTTTGTTAGTTCGAAGTGGTTCTTAAGTGTGGCTTCGAAGTCAAGGCGTGTTGTCCTCTTTGTGCCATTGATTGGAGTGTTTTTTATGTGACGATTTTGGGGTCAAGATTGTATAAAAGGAGGGAGTACTGAATAAAGTGGTTAGCTGTGTTTGAGACGTCGTTGTGTTTCTTCCACCCAGTCTCAGGTGGTCTAACAAAATGGTAAACCTACACCAGCTCGCCTGCGCCCTAACTGTTAATTCAATTGGAATGTTTTTCACTTTACACGAGCTTACTGGCACTAGTGGGACTCAAGGATACTCACACGCAACGCCACTGGCCAAGAATCTCCGTTGTTGCGGTGTAATTTCAAGGACAAAAGCGATCATTTTCATTCAATCTCTCCTTTGCAAAATTTGATGACGTAACGTGGGTATCACAGTATCCTCCGGTGACGATATTTGAATGCGGTTCATAGATTGGACCCGAGCATTGCGTGGGTACTCGATTTGGGCTCGTGATAATTACTATACTCTGTTTCACCTTATGATGTACCGCAGGGAAGGCTACAAGCGCGAGCTCCTTGCTCTAGGGCACATCTCGGCGGCACAAGCTCTCGTGCACCAAGGGCAGCTGCCAACGCTATGAGCTCGCGCTTCTAGCCTTGTCTGCGGTACAACATAAGGTAAAACGGAGTATAGCTCGAGAAGCATTCGGGTAGTGGCCCGTGTCCAATCGCTGCAACGACGACAATAGCCGAGCCATAACAATGTCGGGAACTCAGCGCGTGTCCTGTGCTTTGCCAACCCCAGCGCGTGGCTATGATCAACATTGGCGGCATATAATCGGCTTCAGATCACGTGGCCACTTGTTCTGGCTGCGAGTTGAGTGGGTGAACGCTGCTCGTTTTTCTTTGATTTTTTTCTGGGACTTCTATTGCGTGGGGTGAAAAACGAACGCGTGTTTTATAGGTCATTAACGTCAGGGATTAGTTTTAAGCGGTATTTGCGCTAAGTACAAAAATTGCTGCATCGCCCCTTTAAAGGTACCTTTATGTTGACTCTGTCAATGGGGTATAAGGTGCAAGAGGCGGGCAACAGTGCACAAGACGGCTCGTGCCGCCTCATGCTCCACACGCGCAGAGCTCCTGCGAGGTTTTCGCACGTGCAGAATGGCCACGGTGTACCGGGGTGTCATGGCAAATAAAGTTACTGGATCCTGGGAAAGTAGCGCCATTGCCTTCCCTACCTGCTAGCCGGACACAAACGGATACTAACATACAAACGACCCAAACCTCGCAAGGCGATGTACGTTGCCATGGAAATCGCCATCTTGGTCCATTTAAATCTTCGAAGCTTCCAGGGAGTCGTTCTAAACCAGTCGCGCCAAGATCACCATGGAGCATCATAGTACTGGAAACGTTCCTCGCCAATATAAGAGTCTTTGGCACTTTGTATGCGATCAACTTATTAATCATGGCCATCTCCATGGATCTCTTACAATTATGTTGTTCTTCTAGCGTATTTCAAGACAGTAAACTTATTTTTCAGTGCCTCCAAGCACCGACACAACATCTGGTGGTGGTACGAAGGTGAACGCTTGTTTCGCCGGTGTGTGGTTAGCAAAATCTTGGTATACAAAAAACGACTCCATAAAGCTACCCGTCACCAACGAATCTAGATCGGCTCACCAAGAACGGAGTAAGTCACTGGATCCTGGGAAAGTAACGCCAAGCTCCCCGTGTGGTCGCCATCTTGGTCCGCGAAATGAGCAATTTCTCCTTGACCCTCCGTTCTTGGTGAGCCGATCTAGATTCGCTGGTGACGGGTAGCTTTATGGAGTCGTTTTTTGTATACCGAGATTTTGCTAACCACACACCGGCGAAACAAGCGTACACCTTCGTACCACCACCAGATGCTGTGTCGGTGCTTGGAGGCACTGAAAAATAAGTTTACTGTCTTGAAATACGCAAGAAGAACAATATAATTGTAAGAGATCCATGGAGATGGGCATGATTAATAAGTTGATCGCATACAAAGTGCCAAAGACTCTTAAATTGGCGAGGAACGCTTCCAGTACGATGATGCTCCATGGTGATCTTGGCGCGACTGGTTTAGAACGACCCCTGGAAGCTTCGAAGATTTAAATGGACCAAGATGGCGATTCCCATGGCAACGTAGACCGATTAGCCAATCGCCTTGCGAGGTTTGGGTCGTCTGTATGTTAGTATCCGTTTGTGTCCGGCTAGCAGGTAGGGAAGGCAATGGCGCTACTTTCCCAGGATCCAGTGACTTTAGAACGGAAGGAGAAATTGCTCATTTCACGGACCAAGATGTCGACCACACGGGGAGCTTGGCGTTACTTTCTCCGGATCCAGTGACTTTAATGGCAAAGAGATAATTTTTTCCGCTCTTACACAGTTTCGCTGTTTGGCCGACAGCGACACATGTCAGCCGCGGGCACGGTGGCCGCGGAATGATGAAGCCTTTCGGATGCCCGTCGAACGTACGCTATCTGATTCCTCGCGCCGCGCATTCAGCCCCGCCGTGTCCTCACCTAACAAAGTGTATCTTACACCGTGGACATGCCACAGCCTCCTATAAAATGACAAAGCCTGGCAGATTGGCACGATGAGCGGCCGCTGAAAGTTTAAAAAATAGAGCGTCAATCAAAGCATAAGTGAAGATCAACGTGATGGGCGCCCCACTGCGGCGAGACGCCGAAACACACTTCTCCAGAGCGATGGAATGTCTGCTCGTGCCTCTCACGTTCCTCGCGCTACCGATTTCTTTCTTGTCGTGTTTGAAAACCAAGTTTGGGGTCCTCGCCGCTGCAAAAGTTTTGCGCTGACGACCAGGTTCCCTAGAGGGTTTTCGTACACACGATCGCTTTTTCTGAGTGGTAACATTTCAGCCATTTGTCCGCCCAATCGTTTTTTTTTATGCATTTTAAAGTGCGCGAAATCCCGTGTCACTCAGCTTGAGCGCATAGCTTTGGCTGACACATAGACGCCATTTTAGCGCCCAAGTCACGCACCGAGTGCGCGAGAGCGTCACGCGCTGGCACATTCAGGGCAACAATAGATGTCTTCACCCTGAGACAGAGTAATATGCACCATATACCAGAGTAATACCCGATTCACATGGCAGCGTAAAGGTTCTTTTGCACAGGTACCTGTAGTAAAGGGAGCTGGAAATCGTGATCACACGGCTCATGAAGGTCCCTGTCGCTAAGGGAGGTCCTGTGTTAAACTGAGCTCGCCAAGCTCCCTTTACAGCTACAGTGAGTAGCCGCGGACCCACGAACTCTAAATAAAAATCACAAACATTTAAATATATCTTGTTTAATGCATTATATAAAATTGAATATATACAGGGTGTTTCACGAAAGGTGGACAAATTCGATATTGGGAAACTACGCGTCGCAACAAAAAAAGGCTTGTGTCACGATGGACCACTGCAAGCTCTTTTTCGAGGCTGTAGACGAGTCGTCCGATTCTCCCGCCCAGGACCCTTCATACTCATCGTCGTCCTTCACGTTCGATGGCGTGACTGGCGTAACCGTTAGACTCCGATATGGTTCGTTTCTGTCGTGCACTATTTAGCTGCTTCAGTGAGAACTTTCCGGAAAAATGGAGCTGCTAAACAGAAAAACGTCGCCCTTTTCATAATGGACATTGGTAAACGCAGATGATTTAGGGCCTGTGTGGCCAAATGGGTCGGACGTTCTAAAGCAAGACTGATTAAGGTGCGCCCTTAGACTTAGAGAAAAATTTAAAATAAAGTGCCGCAAAAGCAAGCACAACTAATATTTAGGTTATAAATGCGATATTTCTCACAGAATAATCAAAAACTGGGCGTAAAACCGATTTCGAGGAATAATTGTTTATCACGTGCTCCTCTCGCATTTTAGCAGGAATGCAATCGACATCAGCTCAAACTGGTCCGTTTATTTAGCGTGTTATCAACAACGCCATTTACTACAGGTTCCTTCAGCTAAGGGACCTAAGTTAATGGTACATTTACACTGCCGTGTGAATCGGGTATAAAGCCCCTTAATATTTCAAAAGTAGCGCAAGGTTCGTCGATGCACGAGGCACGTACAACGTGCAGCCCTTGGGAAGATCATGGCGGCACAGCGCAGCACTGAGCTAGATTTCAGACGCCATGAATTTCCCAAAAGTAGCGCGCGGCACGTCCCTCGAGCATTTCTACAACAATCAATGGCGCCACTTATCCCAGGATTGAGGGGCTTTATGCCTTCACCCTGAGACAGACAGACATGTAGGCACCCTAGATTCCCCGATAAATGCTCTGTGCTACCAGATCCTCACGGACCAAATCTGCAACCGTGCACTCTATGGCTCCGTCTTCAAACTGCCAGGCTTTGTGTGTATAGCGTAGGCTATGGACATACATTTCTAGCGCAAGCGCTCGTATTGTGGAAGGATGCTTCAAGTCAGCAACCTGAAGCCCTCGTGCTTGTGGCATTGACTGCAGTCTCAGCTTAAGGGTGAAGAGGTGGTGTGGGTACTGGCGTCGGAAGTGTTCAACGACGTGCGATGGGGAATAAAATGAGAATAAAACAAATACAACCACAAAAAAGTAATAAAATGTCCGGGAGAAATGAGGGGGGGGGGGGCAGGCGATGGGAGTGAGGAAGGAAACAGATGAGAGAGTTACTTTCCCCGAATACTTTCTAATATATTTCAGAAATGTCTGAGGCTGGGGCGATAGTCCCCTTCCTACCTCGCCCATTTCTGCCCCTTTCCTCCTCCATCCACGCCACCAGGGAAGGGAGCCGTGAATCACTTTCTTTTCCTTTCAACAGTTTCCACGCCTCACCTTAAAGAGGTTCCAACTGAGCGTCGACGCGGAACACCACAGTGTTCAACTGTCTCACTATTGTTTCCAGATGTTCTGGAATTAAAACGTTTCGCGTTTCATGAACGCCCGAGCGGCCATGACAGACTTTTATTTCGAGTGAGACGCTCGTGCCAGGGCTCGCTGTGTGCTTGAAAATTCAGTGGCGTCCTTTATAGTTCCGACCCTTGACATCAGGTTCAAAATTATCAGTTGTCAACGACAAATTTGATTGTGCGTGTTGGAATCGACGGTGAGAAGTTTGATAGTGTAAGATGGAAGCTTTGAGCTATCGTATACTTAAAAAAAGCGCCGTCAATATTGATAACCTTACATCGCTCTTTATTTCCGTTGATGAAAGCAAACATGAGCACAGTTTGACTAATCTTGGAAAGCCGATTACACCAACGCTTTTGGTTTTCTACATGGCATGAAGTCACAATTCATCATACTTTAAATATATAATTTACTTATATACTTAAAATATGATTTTATCTCTCCGCAGGAATGAAAACAAGCTACTCGGCTGGCATTGACCTTGCCACATCTAGATTCACTACTATCACATTTAAAAGGCCGAGAGACAGGACATGAACTGCATGGACGTTTTTCAGTAAGTTCTGGTTTGTAGGCGGAAACAAGAAGCATGTCAAACTAGTCAGTTTTGCCGGTGTTGATTTTAAAACGCAATTACCCAAAGTCTCCCTCGTGCCTTTTAGAGAGTTTGAAAAATGTTGAGTCGCACATGATGATCTTTGCCATGACGTCACACCTAAGATCCACGGTCGTCTCGCCGCACTCTCTCGTGCTGTCTCTTTTGACGACTCGAAATTGGTAACATCTTTTCGCCGCTTCAATAAAAAATAAATAAAGCTTCACGAAGATGACATTAAGATCCCCTCCGGAATGGAAACATAGGTCCCCTTCTCGAAATATTGTTATTGTCATTCTTGTCCATCACGCTCGCATTTGCATTAATTGCATTATATCATCAGCTTAAAAATCAGGCCATTCATTTTTGTCGGTGTTAGAGTGGTGTCAGTTGATATAAGCATTTTGCTCTACTGACGTCTAAATGCTGGTTAGCTCAGTTGGCAGAGCAGTCCACTGGAAATTGAGAGGTTCCGGGTTCGATACCAAGACCAGGCGGGTTTTTTCGGTTGCGCATTACTCACCTAGTTGTGTTTGGAGTTTTGTGTTTGTACATACGTTCCCTTTTTTTTTCTTCTACAGGTATTATTATAGGCATACTTGTTCAGCTCGCTTGCACCTTTGCAATAATTGCATTATAACGAAGATAAGACGATCTGCAGATGTTTGAGAAAATGAAGCTTCGCGTCAATCTTCCAGCTTACTCCCCCCCCTTTCGTGTAACTAAAAAAATAACGTTTTTGTTTGACGTTGGCGACCCAAGAGTTTCCAAAAGTTTGGCCAAGAGCCGCATTAGAAATCTGTCCGGTGCCGAGGTACGATAAAAAATAAAAAAAAAAAGACGAAATAAAGAAACCTAGAGAAGCATTTAAACACAAAAAACTAAAATTAAATAAAGTATGAAAATTAAAGAAAACCCTAAGATGGAATAATACATACCCTTCAATCAGAAAATTGTATATATTAATAATTATGACATTACACAACACTTGTGGCCAAGGAAAGTCACTAGTCATAAATGAGAGCGAATGAAAGCTTTGACCCATTCCGGTAGAACAAAAAAAAATAAAAAAAAGGAGATTAAGAAAACTAATGCTGACAATGTGCTATAATTGTGACAGAGGACATGAAGCGCCATGCTGAATCGCGAACGAAAGAAGCACGAACGATGAAGCGACAGCCTCTCGCGCTCGTTGTGCCATCCAGCGTTTATCAGTGGAAGCTATCGATGACCTTGTGGTACGCTTCGAATTAGATGACGGTGCCAAGTGTCCAGACCGTTCAGTAAAGAGAATTTGAGGAGCCTTGTGTAAGTTTACTATACCATGAGGCGCTAATCGGCCAGCCTTCGTCATGTTGACTACGCAGCCGAGACATTTGAACTGCCCGTGATGACACACAAATTATATTTTTTCGGTCGCGCATCATTCACCTGGCTGTGTTTCGAGATTTGCGTTTGTCCTTTGTCTCTCTTACTCCCCTTCTTCATGAATAATTCTCATTAATGTTGTCAAAGTTCTTTTGCGCCTGTTCATTATTTGCATTATCATATTTTATCAGTCGTACGCCTCTGTGCAAATTATGATATTGGTGTAATATCTACCTTAGGCTGGTTTATTTTATATCCCACCAGTGGGTGTCCCAAACGCACATGCAATATTGTGAACTTCGCGATTAGCACCGGCTCTTGTGAAAGGCTGCAGGAAATAAAGACGAATTGAATTCATCAGACAGATCAACTATTTAGCTCCGTCACTATTCTCTAAACGAATTACTAGTTATGGCGAGAGCTTCCGCTGGCTACCGCTTAGTAACGCGATGGAGGCGAGAGGCCTCTCTTGCGTTTCTCGGTCGTTTGTGTTTCTTTTGTTCGGCAGTGTACAGAATAATGCAGTAGAATTCTCTTTCACAAATTCAGTTCTATCTAGTGGCTGAAATATCAGTCAGAATATCGGAATGCTCATGGCGGATAAAATCTTGTACTATTCATCAACGGTAAACGTATGAAAGTTACGGTGTTTTTCTACGAACCTAAATTTTTATTTAATTTTTTTTTGCTTCAGTTTTCTTGGATTTAAAAAAACTATCATTCTCCACAAGTTGCTTGAAGTGGAGTACACCTCTTGATAAAGTTCACATTTTATAGTAATGAGCTGTCTGGGGTTCTCCTAAGCCGAGCATTCCAAGGACTTGCACGACAGCCTCAAATGCGCAGTGCATAGAAGCTTGTAAGTCTCGTCGTGGTGACATCGAAACACAATAGAGCCAAATAACGTCTGGATGCTCAGGCTCCGCGCCGATTTCTGTCTTCATATTCATCCTTCACCAGCCATCAAAAGGCCGCAAATCGCATGTACAAATGATACACACGTATGTGATGAAAACTATAGAGGTGGCCAGACTGAATTTCGGAAAATGTCCATTTGAATATAGGATCCATTCTATTTTTCCAGGAAGATCTGAACTCCTTCTCTCCGAGTTCAGAGCAGTGCAAAAGTCGCGCAGCGAAGGCGCAGAAGCAGTGCAGCCGCCTTTTTAGTACTGGCGTGTGATCGACTTCCGGAGCGGAAGCGTAGGGTGTCATTGGCATAAGTTTCTCCACGCCACGTCGTATGCTAAATATATTTTTTTGCAGTTTAATTGAAACACTTTTGTGTCCTTACTTTTGAAGTATATAAACAAAATCATTTATGTGAGCGTTTCTACATTCGAGTGAAATAAAAACATTTCAGTACAAGATGTGTTTGTGTCTGCATTTTTAACAGATACCGTCCGCTTCCTATTGTTACTATGTGGGTTCGTGTCCCTCGACTGCGTACGCCACGATAGAAATCAGATTATTTAAAGAATCATAGATTAATGCTTCGTCTCTGGAGTTTCGTATTTCGACGATAGGTTCGAGGCATCAGGGTGATTTCACGTCGGGAGTTATACTCCGTTTCACCTTATGATGTACCGCAGGAAACGCCACAAGTGCGAGCTCCTTGCTCAGGGCATATCTTGTCGGCAGAAGCTCTCACACATTAAGGGCAGCTGCAAATGTTATAAGCTCGCGCTGCTAGCCTTCGCTGCGGTACAACATAAGCTGGAACGGAGTATTGGGGCGGCAGCTCGCTGTTGTGGTCACTTCAAAGACGAAAGCCTGACCATAGAGAGTTGATTTGGCAAGAACAAATATAGACCGCTTTTGAACCTCAAGTTAAAGGATTTATTTTGATCAAAACATATCAGTGTGAAACTATCAATTCAATTTCCGGCGTTTTTTTTTCGCCAATGCTTAGTAGTCGGAAGCCACAGACACCAGCTTACGAAGAATCCAGAGTTATGCTCAACTACGGGCCAATATACTAAATCATATACCTCTCAAATGTACCGGTGTTGTCGGTCTGCCTCCAGAAGCTACTGAATGCGGGCACTATCAAGAGTGAGCCTTTGAAGAAGTATGTCTTTACCTGTGTCTTTCAAAAAGAATGTCAACAACGTACACCAAAAGGAATCAATTTATCTGACCCAATCTTGCAACACTTACCACGGGGGGCAAAACCATGCACCAGCAAGTGCATTAGCGGCAATTCGTTACCTTTTTCAGGAACGTAGTAATATACTGGTTATATTCTAATAACAGCCAAGGGAAACGTAGTAACCTTACTTATGCCAAGTATTCGGTATCGTAGTTACGTTACTCATAAGGCATTCTTGCCAAAATCTGAAGAAAAATATTCATAACTTTTTTTCCTGCAAAAACAACTCCGGTCAATATTTTTTCTTAAATGTGGGATAACCACTGCTTTTAGCTAATCAAGTATCCCTGAATTACAGAATATATATATATATATATATATATATATATATATATATATATCAGATGTAACATCAGGCCAGATCGCTCCTGCGAACCGTACTCATCGCAACGAAAAAGGCTCGTGTCGTTTTGGTCCTGGGCCAAGAGCGCATTTAGGAAAACTATTAAAGTGCGCGATAATTAAGTAGTTAATTATTTTTGCGTAGTTACCGTTTTTATTATTGTAGTTTATAGGCATGGTTTAAATTAGAAAATTGCTCAGCATCATAAAAAACACTAAATCAACAAATGCAGAACGATAGAAGGCACGCAAAGAATTTTACGGCTTTCTGAAAATCGGTTTGCTATCGGAGCGCATCTCCGCCCCGACGGTACTGCGCCCTGTGGAGAGATAGTGCAACTAACCTCGCTGCGCTGTCATCGTCTATCGTTCAGCAATTTATTGATTTAGTGTTTTTCGACGATGCTGAGCAATTTTCTAATTGAAACCAGCCATTAAACACAATATTAAAAAGTTAATTACGGAAAAATAATTAACAACTTAATTATCTCGAACTTTAATAATTTTCCTAAGTGGGCCTTGTTCTGACCGAAACGACACAAGCCTTTTTCGTTGCGATGAGCAGTTTTCGCAGGAGCGATTATGACTATGAGTATCATCATGATATATATATATATATATATATATATATATATATATATATATATATATATATATATATATATATATACTACTTTTCGATATTGAGTAGTTTTATCAATATATGACAGCTCAAAGTTTGGTTTCGGGCGTCTACGGCAAAACCGAAACAGTCTGCTAGAGGGATGGCAACATTCATCATCAGCCGTACGGCAGCGACTTGACATCATCGTTTTGCCACGGTACGCGATACAACATATCAACCGCAGCCCCACCGCGACGCGACATCGCGAAGGTGCTGCGCCAGGGTTCCTTGACTAAAAACGAACCCGCTTGCCGCCCGGTGAAGAGCAGTGGGTCGCACCTTTAAAATTGATTTTAGTGGAGTAGGTGGCATCGTATTAGCGCAATACTTCGGCAATTATCCCATTTCGTGTCTCCAAGCGATACAAGTAATTTATTTGGGTTTCGTTTTCGACCGGAGTTACCTCTCGTGTCCGGACGCAGCCGATGGTACGAGCAGATGGAACCAATCGCAGAGCGTCAAAAGGGAACAATCATGGTAGTCGACATATTTTTGTATGTGTTCCATTGTCAACATTAGCTCTTGGCGCCGGCTGCGCGTAGGTGCCAAGTAATTAATTATCGCACTCATTCCGGACGCCTTCATAATTTTGCCTGTCTTTTCCTCACGAAAAATGCCCCACTTTAGGAAATCCCCATCGCCTACGCCATTTGACTCAATGTCGAAATAAGCTGTCCCCAAAAACAAACGCTGGTGCCATTTTAGAGATAAAAAAATATTGCAACAGTATTGTGTGCTACGTTTTACCGGGAACGGTAACTACAACGCGTTCCTGTTATTTTGAGGTAACGTAGGTCTGTAGCGCGGTCTTTTTATTTTCTAAGTAACGAATAACGTATTTCGTTACTTTTTTTCAGAAACGCCTTCCACGCTGCTTTGTTTGTGTATATGAAGAAGCCGTACGTCGCGGATCCCCTTCGGTACGCGCACTTTTGCGCCGCTAACAGGAGCTCTGCTGGAACCGGGCAATAAGCCTTGGCCTGATTGGAATTACCGCGACCAGTCGATGGCCGGTTGGAAGAATTCGGCGGGTAAAATCTGGCTAAAATGGCAAGGTGTGAAGTCCCCGTGATTTAGAGCAACATGCTCGGGTTTGCAAATTTGGCTTCGGTGACCCACAACGTGAAAATAACGTTCTTATATCTTGCAGCTTGAGAATTTGATGGTGTATGACCTCTTTTGTTTTGTGCTTGTTATTCACGTCTTGGTCCTTATTACCTTTAAACAAACGCTCACGTCATGTTTTCTTTGTTGTCTTCACGGTTATTTTTATGGAGGAGTGTGCGCATACCAGAACGAGTCGAACATAACTCGCTCATTCATACATTACCATTGAAAAGGAAAGCCACGACAACCGTTTGCCTTAATAATGTTAAAGGTAGGCATGGCACTGCGTTTTTGGATTCGAACGGGAATTCGCACACCCCTTATTTTTTTCTCTGAGTTGTACGATAAATTTCCTATGTGGGCTGCGCACGCCGCTTCTTTGAACATTTCCAAAACCACGATCAAGACTCTCTCTCCGTTGAAAAGAACAGGAGTAGCAAAACGTCATTTTTAGAGCTCCGCTCCTCATTCGGGCGTAGCGGGTCACACGCGCCCAGTTTGACAGCCTCAGAGCGGAGCGGAAAAGGAACACAATGTAGCAAACCCGGGGTCACACTGCTTATACATTATACAGAAGTATCTCTGTAAGCCCGAGTAACCGCAATATCCTTTCTTCGAAAGCAGCGCGCAAAGTGTACCCTAGAACTCATTGCCGTGCAGCATTCGAAGCACGGATTTCGCGGTTACTCGCGTTTGATCCTGTATACAAAGGGTGCATTGTATGCTGTATAACTTATAAGCAGTGTGACCCCAACTTTAGACTCTACCGGAGCGAAGGGTCTCCGCGCGCAGCCCTGTGCCTTGGTAAGCTTCACTCGGAGCCCTAAGCTGGACTTTCACGCTGCTTTACAAAGACACGAGGCTTAACTACCGCTGAGTCACAAAAAAATCACAAAGGAAAAGGTGATATAACTTACCCATTTCTGACTTCTCTGTCCCGGTGGTTTCTGGAAGAAAATCGGGGATCTGTTAATTGAGACTTAACAACGTCTACAAGTCTTTCGAATCTTCCGTCCAGATGTTTGAGCACGCGTTTGTACGGGCTACGCATTATTGTCGAATACCTTACCCATCTTTGCTTGAAGTAGGCTTCAACCGAACGTGATTTTGATAAAGAAGGTACGAGGGTGGAACTTCAAGGAAGTATAAAAAAATTCACGATCGCTTTTCAAGACTGATATCTCTCAAAAATTCGCTACACCAGGTAGAACCGGCGAGACCAGGGATGATCCAGAAAGTTCAAAACACGGACGTCAGAAAGACCGAAGTAAGGAGCTTGATAAACGCACACCTTCTTTAGACTGCGAAGAAAATGGAATGCTGAGCGAGAAAAAAATAACGCACTGGGTCCGTGAGCTTCTTCGTCTTCACCCGCACGAGACGCGCTCGGACCGCTGACTGAAAACAAATGTCGAAATAAATCCGCTCATGTTCTTTAAGATAATATCCCGGAAGCGCCGACCATTGTAAAGTTCGTGATAAATTTCATGCTTACCGTTTTTCTCAGTAGAACTGACAACTAGAATTGCGCAAACGCGCAAAACATTTCAATGCAGAGCTGACATTTTCTTTAACGGGCGGCATGATGCACGAGGCTTCGAAAAACCGGCAATCGCAAAGCAAGCGCAAAAGCATCGAGGTATTTACGTGCTGCTACTGTACGTGCTTCTAAAGCCACTTGATAATATTCAAGCTATCCATTTTTTACAGGTGCTGAAAACAAATATTTTAGTCATTGCATTGCCTAGCGGGCGAATTCCACAACAAGCGAATGTCCCGTCGATACTTCAAAAGCCATTTACTTTCCTGGACCGTGCGAGAAAGGTGCCTTCTGTATTGGCGCAGTTTACTTCGCATTTCAGAAAAACACTAAACGAAGCTTTATGTGGAACAAGGGGTTGATACTTTGGTGCGTCTCTTAACAGAAGCATTTCACATTGGCATCGTGTGTAGCAGTCGACTTTGGCTTCTAATGGATAAATAATTGTATTACATCGTTTTGGCAAACCCGCGACGCTATACGCTGAAGCGAAGCGCATCTGCGCAGCGAGCGGAGAATTAGTGTAAATGTAGAAAATAGAGGAGCAGCGAAATTTTACGGAAATTGGAAAAAATATTTGTGCGAGTAGTGCTGTACCAGAGCGTGGTTCTGGGGAGAGCGAGTGTTGGCAGTTTAGAAAGAGCCAGCCACCGATGTTATTCAACATGGAAGCCACGCTGCGACTGTCCGTTTGTCAATATCGGTTCTCAGGGTCGAATATATATTGCTGCTAGGTGAAGTAGATGCGACCAAGCGATGCAGGACTGCAAGAGGTAGCGATTTTTGATAGTTCATAAAGGAGTGAAGGCTAAGGGAACGCTGAATGAAGGAATAAAATCAGGTGTGTTAATATGACGAGTATTTGGTTAATAAATCGAATCTGCTTATTTTTACTAGATTACGTGATTATTGGTTCTTTTCTAGTGGTTTCATAACAAGTTATTTCTGCGAGTCTCGTTTCAGGTGTTCAGTCATAGTGCGTGGGAGCGCTGAGAGCGCTGCAAGAAAGAAGTGGTTTCCAAAAGCTCCGAAGGAATTGGTCGCCCACTGCGCAAATCGCGATCAAATAGAGTTATAAAGTTGAACGGAAGCATATCGAGACCTCCAGACCTCGGTGAGTTGTCTCGCCCAACGTTCCTTTCCGCCCTAAATTTTTGGGAAAACCTGCAAGAGCATCGCCTGATAGTTATGCCTAACGAGGATTCGCCGAGCCATGCTGGCACGTAGCCGATGGAGGCAGCTGTGGTAGGGCAGGGGGGCTATGTTGCACGCTTTGGACTCCCAGGAGACTAGGGAGAAGGAAGTGACGTCAACAACGCTCTTTGGATGTTGATTGGTGGAGTCGCTGATGGCGGTAAGTTTCCGCGATTAAGATACGTTCATTCACACCTGCGTCACTTCCTTCTCCCTAGTCTCCTGGGAGTCCAAAAAGCGCAACATAGCACCCCAGGTCGCTCTCCCGGCTGACCCCCAGCGCGCTGCGTCGCCCGCGCCATCAATCATGTCGCAACTATTCCTTACCACGTCCTTGACAACCCAAGCCAACATTCAAAGTGACATTCTACCCAGTGCTGTGAGTACTGGCCACCCAACATACACGACTATAGACGGTGGTGACCCCATGGATCTCCAGGCCCCCAACGGCCCTGGGAACACAGTAAAAAGGACCCATCAAGACCCCATGTCCCAGAAATACATGGAGAAACTGGAGGAACCAACAAAAAAGGTAAGGGCCACGCCAGGCAATCCCTCCAGTCCCTATCCCACCCTTTTCCCTCACAATCCTACCGTGTTCACATACGCCCCCTCGCGCGACATGACATCACTTTGGTGCGAACGAAACGAATTCAACAAGTTATCGCCCGCTGCCATCGGCACTACTGGTTACAAGGGGTACGCCGTGTACAAGTCGACTAGCTCAATCACCGTACACCTGACCTCCCTAACAGACGCACAAACAATGTGCACCTTGACAGTGATACCACTATCAGAAGACCAACTACTGCCTGTACAGTTGTGCTTTGCATCGGGACCAAACATCCAGAAATGCGTTATATACGGCATTGACCCGGAAGACACCCCTGAAACCATATGTCATGAATTGAAATCCCATTCACACACCGTGCTCACCACCCGATTTATGGGAAAGAGTCGCACTTGCCTAGGGACGGTACAAGGCCCCGAGCGTCTTCCTGACCGCTTCTTTTACAGGGTCCGATCAAGAAAAGTAAACCCAACTTTTCGGCCCGCATAAAAAACTACGCATCGCAGAACGATCAAACTCCGCCAGAATGTAACCCTTGCGGTCCAAGCAAGATGCCAAAGTTTCAGAACATGAGCTTACCTGGATCGAGAGATAAAAGAAAAAAACGAGAAATCTTTACGGGGAGGCTCCGACCACGAAGAGACGCAGACGGAGGCCGTCTGCTTTGCGTTGCATCGCATAGGTGGCGCCACCACCTATGCGGGTTGGCGGGTTATCACGGGCATCTGCCGGGCTTGGCGGTGAATTCGGAATTGGTCTTTATCATTTCTGAAGTTTCACTTACGCACTGCTTTTCACTGCAACGGAAATAAAGATTACACGTTTTAATTTGTGATACTTCGGTGCATTTGCTCAGGCATAACATTTCTTCACGCTAATTATTTTAGCAGATGTCGTCTGCTTAGTTCTTCGCAAACCCGAACACCGGTTCTACCGTTCATTATTTTTAATCTCTACCGTGTTTTGTGGCACTTTCCTGCCTGATGAGGCAATTAACCCAAAAGCAACGCGCGGACGTCGTGGTTTGGTATTTAAAGCGCAGAAGCTTTAAGAATGCTCGCCGCCGATACCCGCGAGTGCACCGTTCCAGGCCGCCGTCAAAGAGAATCATCTGGAAGTGGGTCCAGCGTTTTGGCGCAGTGGGCAGCGTCGCGAACAAGAAGCACGTCTTCGCCAGCACGCCAGAGAAAGAGCAGCTCGCGAACGGGATCATGGGTGCTTTCGAAGCGGACCCGCACCTGTCCACGAAGAGAGCGGCGAGTTCAGTTCTGATTTTCAGATTACACTGTGCGCTGGATTCTTCGCCGACACAACCCGCATGCCTACAAGGTTCACGTTCTGCACGAACTGAAGCCTGAAGACTATGAAAGACGGCTCGATTTTTGCCGCGAAGAGATCCGAAGGATCGCGGCCAACCCTTTCCATCTGGACTTCCTTCTCTTCTCGGACGAGGCCGTCTTTCACCTCGACGGAAAAGTCAACGTTCAGAACTGCCGGTATGGAGCAACGGCAACCCGCACTAGACAATGGAGAAGTCTCAGTACTCTCCCAATGTAACTGCCTGGTGCGGGATCTGGAGGGAAGGTGGTGTTGGGCCTTTTTCTTTCGACGAGTCTGTGACGGGCAGAAGTTATCTGCGCATGTTGAAGGAGGATATTCTTCCCGAGCTCCAGGCCCTCCACATGCAACGACAAGTTTGCGTATTTATGCAAAATGGAGCGCCTCTACACTGGTGGTCCTCCGTCAGGAAATGTTTAGGTGGCACCTTTCCTGGACGCTGTATGGGAAAAGGCTCGCCCAGCGTGCCATGGCCACAGCGATCCCCTGACCTAACAATCTATGATTTTGTTTTTGTATATGGGTTCATCAAGTCACAGGTCTACAGCGGCCGAATCTCCACCCTCAACATCCTCAAGCAACGGATTGAGGCTGCGTTTCTGCTCATTACGGACGAAATGAGAGTTGCAGCGTTTGCCGAATACGAGGCGAGACTTAAACGTTGCACTTGGCAGCTGGGAGGTCACGGTGAGGCAGAACCGTAAAACTACGGTGTTGCCTTCCAATGCCTGCCCCCGACGCACTCCACATGCTTTCATCTGGAAGCGAGAATTGCTTCCTCCATGTGCGCGGTCTTTTCCCGTCCTTATTTGGTTTGCCTCTGACAAATGGCCCTTTTTAGGGCTGCCAATTACGGTTACCGGCTGCTGAGCTACTGCTGCTCGACGCTCTCCCGTGTCTCTCTCATCTGGTGTCTCCGGACCATGCAAATGGTGAACCTGGTTCTTTGACGGGGCAGCTTAGTTGTCCAGCATTTAATCTAAATACCAGCAAACCCAAAGTACTGAATTATTTTAATAATATTAATTATAATAAATTCGAATGTGTTCGAAACTCGAGATAATGAGTAAACCGGGTTACTAAGTCGCTGGCTTAACATCTTCTGCCTCTTCCTTTTTTTAATTTTCATTGCCAACAAAAAAAAAACAGAAAAAAAGAACCAAGTGCGCAAACATAAAAAAAACGGTACAGAAGTTAAAAAAAGAAAATATACTGGCCGAGCTGAAGTTCATCTGCAACCGAAAGGAGGCTCCTCTGACGGCGGAGCCCAAATATTGTAACTTTAAAAAAATTAATCGGGTTATAAACGGTTTATTCGCAGTGAGCAGACTTAGCCACTAGAGGAAGCTACCACGTCCATACCGAACTTCACATAATCTGCAGCACCAAGTGTCGAATGTGCTACCGAACGGGAAGAATAGGTGCACCGCAGCGTTCGGGTTTGCGAAGAGCAAAGCAGACGACATCTGCTAAAATGATTAGCATGAAGAAATGTTATGCCTGAGCAAATGCACCGAAGTATCACAAATTAGAGCGTATAATCTTTATTTCCGTTGCAGCGAAAAGCAGTGCGTAAGTGAAACTTCCGAAATGATAGAGAACAATTCGGAATTTGCCGCCAAGCCCGGCAGATGCCCGTGATAACCCGTTAACCCGCATAGGTGGTGGCGCCACCTATCCGATGCAACGCAGAGAAGACGGCCTCCCTCTGCGTCCCTCCGTGGTCGGAGCCTCCCCGTAGAGATTTCTTGGTTTTTTTCTTTTCTTTTATCTTTTGGTCTATGTAAGCTCATGTTCTGAAACTTTGGGATCTTGCTTGGACCGCTAGGGTTACATTCTGGCGGAGTTTGAGCGTTCTGCGATGCGTAGTCTTTTTACACGGGCCGAAAAGTAGGGTTTACTTTTCTCGATCGGACCCTGTACTATGGCCGCGTTCTGCACCCCAAACCATACCTCCCACGGGCAATATTCTGCTATTGGTGCTATAAACAAGGTCACATGCAAGCATTCTGACCCCAACGTAATATCGACCCAGACCGGACTGCACCACAGGGACAACCGTGATACAGATGCGGCCTCTGTAAATCAGATGACCATGACATGACAACCCCAAACTGTCCGATGAAACAGAAGTCCACAGCCCGGTTTCGTCAGACCGTGCGTACAATAATGCGAATGGTCCCCACTTACAATCGCTATCAGCTGCTTGATAACGCGTCGGAGGGACCACTGGAAGTAAATACATCCGGGTCACTGCAACCACTATAATCGGATGTACTCAAACGAAACAAACGATCACGAGGGCGGCCCCAACAACAAGCAGAAGCTCTACATCAGCCGGAGGATGACATCGACGCCCAGATAGAGGCGCTATCCAGAGAGCTTGAGCGCCTTCGGAGACACAAAGAGTTGGTAACCGCACGACGACAAAATACAGGAACAACGTTGCCTACATCGTCCGGCGAAACAAGTGCACAGACTACTGCACAATATCAATCACAAAAGGCCCCTCAAGTAGTCTGGAGGCCATCCTAGAACGCCTCACTGAAATGACAAGACCCATGGAGGACTGTTTGCACCATGTCTAACTCCACGGTTCGTGCTTCACAAGACGGAATTCTTCAGTGGAACTGTAGGGACCTTACCTCTAAAATTGAAGAAATCAAAACGAAACTCCAGTACAACAAGCTACATGCATGGGCTTTTTTAGAGCGAAGCTCTTAGGCGTCCGTTTCCGGCTTGAGCGGCGTCGCCGTCGGCGTCGGCGTCGGCGTTACCGCGCGGTGCATGATGGGTAATTTTCCCCGCTAAATCTAGCGGAAAATTTTCCCGCTAAATCTAGCGGAAAAATTTCGCTAAATCTAGCGGAAAAATTTCCCCGCTAAATCTAGCGGAAAATTTTCCCCGCTAAATCTAGCGGAAAATTTCCCTGCTAAATCTAGCGGAAAATTTTTCCCGCTAAATCTAGCGGAAAATTTTCCCACGCTAAATCTAGCGGGAAAGTTTCCCCGCTAAATCTAGCGCGGAAATTTTCCCGCTAAGATTTTCCCGCTAGATTTAGCGGGGAAACTCCCCCCCCTCCTCGAGGTCACGTGACCCCCAGGCCACGTGACCCCCCCCTCCCTGAGGTCACGTGACCCCCCCCCCCGTGCCTCCCCCTGCTCCTCAAGAGCTGCGCTCTAATTCGGCGTTACAGGGAGTTGTAAACGGCTTTCATTTTTCTCCTGGAGCACAGTGAACTATGTAATTTATACCAGTTTATTGAGTACCATCATTCATCTATCCCTCATCAGCACGTAACCTGAACTGTGTCAGCACCGGGAAAAGCAGCAGTATATGTATCGGCTAGAATACCACAAACATCCATTGATCTTGGAAAATGGTGTAATTGTAACCAAGAAGTTGTCGCTCTGCTCACATGTCCTGTCAAGACCCCTATCATTCTTATATCATTCTACGCTAGACCAAGGCGCACAAGAGTCAACCTAGGATGGATACGGCATCTCCGTTCAATGTATCCGGGAGTCCCTATCCTCTTGGGAGGAGACTTCAATGCTCCCCACAAGGAACGGGGATACCAGTACAATACCCGTAGAGGGGATAAAGTTACACTGTTAGAAAATTCCATCAATCTACGTGGAAAAACCGAATAGAACATGTCCCGTTTTCTGGCAATGCATCTAATGTGCTGTTTGCTTTCAAAAACTGGAACTGTACCATATGCATTGAAATCTGCTATTTAGGCAATAAGCATGAGCTGATCCGTATCAATAAAAAGAGACTTACAAGGTTACAATTTATAGTCGGTTCAACTGGTATACACAAATTGAACGCGTCCAGAAGTGCCGAAAACCCAGCAATTTTTATGGAACTCTATCAGACCGCGGAAGTACAGCGCCCGTGAGCCGTGGTACGCCGCGCGCAGGAAGACATCTCTCTCTCTCGCGCATGCGCATTGCGCAAGCCGCTGGCGTCCGGCGCGGGACCGCGGAATTCGGAGTGCTGCCGTCCGTTCGGACTTCGGAAGCCGAGCTCGACGTTGTTATCGCGTGTCAGCGGCGTTGACGGCTTTGTTCTTTCAAGGTAAGTATACGTTAAGTTGTTCCTAACGCAGTGTTAGCTTGCTATCTCTAAACGTGTCGTATATTCCAAGTTCGGGACGCCCAGCGTGTAGAGTCTCGCCTTCCCATGTGCATAGAGCTAGGCCTTGTATAGTTCCTGATTCGGGGCGGCATGCTGCCCGACCCTACTTAGTGGTTGGGCACTAGAGAGCACGCTTTTCGCCGTATTCCCGCATCGCCATGCGATGCCGCAGTCAACATGCGTGACTTCAGCGCGTAGAATTAAACTAGTTTCGCCGCCGAGTTCAACCTCACTGGTTCAAAGTTCAGCGCTTGATCGCGGGGGTGGAGAATTGGAGAGTGAGCGAAGATTGGATTAGAAGACGTGAGAATTGGTCAATTATGTTTTAAGGAACGAAGTATTTTCCTAACGTCGGAAGCGATAAACGAAGCTAATTCTTAACTTTTTTTAAGGGTAAAGCTATACGCACTACATCGTGCAGCTTGACCTGAGGGGGCTATACGCACGACGCGAAACTCGTTTAGAACGAATGGTTACAACTATGGAATGCCGCCAACTTTTTTCGAACCGAAGTTTCGATGATCGACTCAAGCGGTGCGAAAGATTTCGACCTTTCTATATCGTAAAATTCGACGGAAGTCGAATTTTCGAACTTGTTAAACTAAGAAGTTCGACGCTTTTCGAACCGGCGAACTTATTACGCTAAAAAATTCGATCCTTTTCGAACTTTCGGACATATCACGCTGCAAAATTCGATGCTGTCGAACTTTGACTTGATGGACCAAAAAATTCGATGATTTTCGAACTTCCGATATTTCTTGCACTAAAAAGTGCGAAGCTTTTCGAACTTCCTACGCTAAGGAATTGGATAATTTTCGAACTTATTTATCAAGAGAATTCGAAAAGTTTCGAACTTTCGAATCCTCTAAAGTCAAAAGGTCGACGAACTTCGAACTTTTAGGGTAAAAGTTCGACGTTCGTCGAACTATGGTGCCTGGATCGCGTCTCCGACTGGCGTGTTTAGCGTCCTATCCCGCCCATACATCAAAAGTGGTCCCGAAGTCGCAACAAATGACGTCACACAAGCCGGAATGTCATGTTGTTGACTGTTGCGATCCTGGCGGTTGGTTGTAGAAATGCTGGCGAAAAGCACGAGCGAACACGAGTGTCGCTGTCATCACGGCGTCCCAAGCGTCCCAACTTCCGGCTGGTGTAGCTTCCGTGGACTGTCACAGTGGAGAGCGACCTGCAGCAGAACAGGCGTCTGTCATATCTACCACAACTGTAGAGACGCCCCCAGGATCGCGACCGGCGACAGCATGACACTTTTATGACATCATCAGTCGGAAATCGAGGGACCACTTTTTTGGGCGCGGTAAACACACCAGTCGGAGACGCGTTCAGGCACCATAGTCGAACTTCGAAAGACCGGCGGACGGTTTCATTTGAATTCAAGTAGTGAGGTACATTCGTGATTTTTTTATCTCGAATTTTTACATACTGTGCTGCGTTCCTTACGAAAGACGATGCCGTTTATTTAAATGTTCTGGCATGCTTAGTTAAAAAAAAAAATTCCGAAGGGGCGAGGAAGGACGACGGGTTTTTGACGATTGTCGTTTGTGCCATATTTGAAGCGCGCTATAGCCGAAGCTATTTATGGTAGAGATGTTAAACTTTTTAAGAATGATCATGTACAGCCTAGGTAAGTGTCGTCTTAAGATATGATTATTATTATTCAAGGTGAGTTTCGAAGAAATGTCCAAACATGTATCTACGGGCAATTATTCCCTAAACTTGGTATTTATTTTCGTCTAAGTTGTTTGAGGTATCACATTTAAATTAACACCACAGACAGTACATATCATTGCTATCTGCAGAACACAAAATAATGTATTTATTGTTTTTTTCACGTTAAGGAATGAATTAACTCATGGGAGAAGATTTCTAATATTGTTCAAAAAAAAATATAACTTTTTTTCTTTTTCGTTTCGCGTTTTTGGGACGTGTTTCTTTTAGCCTGTGCACATTTTGGTAGGAGAAACTTGTTTCGAAGTTCTGAGCCTCTGAATATGCAAGAATACAACACTTCCGGCGAATTCTTGATAGTTTTTTTTTCTCCAGGTTTTTATCCCCACATTTATTGATATTTAAAACTTGTTAGGCCTAGTTAATTCATAATGCAATCTAGAGATTTTTTTTTTGTTTGCGCGACACAAGGGACAATTACAGGCGAGTAGACACGAACAAGCTCATTGTTATGTTTATTTTTTTTTTTATTAAAGGCACAGTTATTCAGGTCGAAAAGACATAGCTTTGAACTTGCGAACCACTAAGCATGTGACAAGTAGTGCCTTCTGACAACGAGTTTGGAGGATTAACGAGCTCCCCAGTGATACAGGCGCCACCCGAAAAGGGTGACCCAAGTGGCATGACCTCTCCGCGTCGTGCGTACAGCCATTTCCGGTCGAATTGCTTGACGTAGTGGGTAGTGCATATAGCTTTGCTATATTTTAAATGCATCTGAAAGCATGGTGGAGCACTGGGTTCCTCTGCTACTTGGCCGTGTGATTACTCTCGGCAGCTTGCTAAATATGCGGTCAAATAAAGGTGGCACCTACTTGATGCAGAGAAATAGTGCAGGCTTTTGCCTCTTAGAAATAGTAACGGATTATCGTGCAGTATTTTTAGTCTCCAGTAAACTTATCCGCGCTGAGCCAGTAATCAATCACCGTCTTGTTAATAGTCGTGTGCGTGCCGCGGATGCTCCGTGGCTCCGGGTGGTCTGTGACCTAAATGGATGCCATTTTTTCGGGACTGATATTTCCGAAGTAACTTGAGCTTCTAATAAACGTACATACTTCGAAGAAATAACTAAGTTATTTCCTAGAACGTTCATGACATAAGAGGCCGTTGGCAATAAATGATGTAGCTAATCTGTTATCGTCTCCTTGCCAACATCCTAAGTAGTTCGGCGTACCTTTGAATGGTGGTGTGCTCTTCAACTATTTCCGGCAAAGCCAATTTGGCAGAAAATTTGAGATTTCGAATATATGGTAAAAGTCAAGGTTTCACAATGTGCAATGTTCCCGAAACTTACAGGAACACACCAACTGTCCATTACCTCATAAAAGTGCTAACCTGTCAGTAGCCGAATGACAACTATGCAATGGTGCTTAATGCAATAATTTTTTTGTGCTACTTCATGGATTGATGTAATCTCCATGAGGTAATACAGTCGCATGCTCCTTTGGTGAGTACTGTACGTATATAGCAGACGCATATCGATTCCTCGAACGTATGGCAGTATTCCCATGTAATGATTAAGGGTTTCATTCAGCTTGGTCACACGGTCGCTGAGGCATAGTCAATTACTTTAAGCAAAGTGTCTAACTTTCGGCAGCAATTCGGAAAAATATATGTTTGTAGAGCAGCACAGTAACGTTGGGGTTTGTGTTTGTTTGGCACGTTCAACAGCAACCTGGAACATGTTAAAGCATGTTTTTGTTGAAACTTTATACTAAGAAAGGCAAAGGCCTGATGTTAATGTGCTGCTTACTACGCAACCTTATTTACAACTGGCTTGGCAATATTCCTTGCTCACATTAATTGGATGTGCTGCAGTAACTGCATGACCTGCTCGGGAGGACCGTTTTCTTAGTAAATCATATTGATTATGTTGCAATATAATGTGAGTCAACATGAATCTGGTATTCAGATATATTGTCATATAGAACCAATACTAGAGCGTATGCATCCTACGACGCATGCGACTTCTATTTTAAACCGCCTTAATATGACTAGGCTGCAAATGCAGGAGCCCTTGTTCTGCAGGGGCACATAAATATACCTTTGACCGGGCTATGCTTATCAGTTAGAATTAGTAAATATGAACAAAAAGACATGAATGTTCAGCATTTTAATAATAACCACAATATTCTGCTTAAGCACTTCAGGTAGACTTTTTTGCATCATTGCATTGACTGGTACTGTGAATTCTTTTTTTAACTGAAGTATGGTGTACAACTTTACTAGGCAGGCGAGCTGGTTAATATAAGACATTCTAAAACCCAAGACGCAGGCTACAAAGGACAAACACATACGTCTCAATTGAGACGTATGTGTTCGTCCTTCTTTGTCGCCTCTGTCTCGGGTTGTAGAAATGTCTTATCGTTGTGGGCTGACATTTGTCCAGTTATTACTGAGAACTGACGCCAGTGGGCTGAAACTTTTTTTTGTGTACAGTCACAATCCGTCTTAATGCAAGGGTCAGACGCTCATAGCTTGTGCACGGACTATCCAAATTAAGGGCGTTTGTCTCGGCTTCAAAGTATACTATAGACAAGATTTAGAATTCGTCCTGATTGGATTACTAACCGATACAGAAGTTGAAAAAGGAGCCAGGAACTCTTTAGCTTCTGTTATACATCTTCCTCTAAATATTCCAACCCATTATTTAAGTCCTCTTTCTTTCAGGCAACTTGTGGCAATGAACCCGGAGGAGGGGTCCCGACAGTCGTCAAGAAAAGTTGCTCTGGTGCATCCGAAGGTGCAGGGAGCCCTTCAAGAGCTCTCGAAGTTCCAAAAGAAGTGGAAAGAAAATTCGGCGCTTGTCTAAATTAATCTTCATTTTCTATTGTTCATATTACTATTTGTTGTCATAGGCCAAGATGGTTCTTTTCGAGGTGTAGCGTGTCAGCATATTTTGTTTTACATTTTTCTTTGGGAGACGTTGCTCACTTTAATCTTTTTTTAAAGCCTCATAACAATGGCTCAGCTGCCCCAAAATATTTGCGGCACGACGTGTTTTTGTTGTGTATGTGTTCTAGTCATTTAAAAGAAAAATAAATGTAAATACATTTGAAGCAGCAAACTGTTCACTCTTCTTCACAATGGGTCCGTTGCTATGGTTTGGAACCAACAGGACCAAGCTGAACTTAGTTTCATGAGGATGTTTACAAAAGTTTACCTGCCTTTATCCCCGTCACTACATGTACAATGCTCCCTAAAATTGAAGTAGCATGCGAACATCTTCTCATAGCATTCCTGGCTGTTGAGCATATATGTCACAGATTCATTGTTCTGTTTTCAGGATAGTGCTCGCATTAGATACGACAGTTCGAATTTTCCATACAAGTTAGGGAACATTTACGTATTGTAGGTAATTATATGCTGCAAAGACCTGCATCGAGTTACGACTGCAAATTGGCAGGACATCCCTCTTTTGCATGTCACATATCAACGTTTTCAAGGACGAGCTTGGCATGTGACAAACAAAGCCCGGATGTACTCGTGAATAGCGGTAGTAACATAAAATGGGGCGAGTACCATCACAAACGAGACTGAACTTTTTCCGTACGTACAAGAAATGTGACTTGTGCTGTTTTGGACGCATTGGAACATGTGATGTACTTCGTAAAAATGGCACGTGTTCTGGCATGGCTTGCAACAGAACATGTGCTGCCGTGCGCCATGATGGTACATTTCCTGTAGCATACAGTACTTATTCCGTGATGATGGTGTATGGAACTTGTTGTGGCTGCCCATACAGCAACAACATGTCCCATACTAAAGAAGTATGGAACATGTTCTGTAGTCCGGTAATACAGTACATGTTGTGGCAACAAGGTTAGCATGTATGTGTCCCATACTTTGACAGGAGTTTTTCTAACAGTGTAGGAATATCTTGATAGACGCCGCATTCACACTACTCAACCAGCCAGGGGTATCAACATCCATTCCATTAACGACCGCTGGGACCCATGCCCCCGACTCCACATGGTGGATTGTCCCTGGAGTTCCGCAATGGCGCGCGGAACCAGACACATGAGGCAGTGACCAGATGCCAATAAAAATCGGCCTTCACAGTACTTTCCTCAAGAAAATCCGGCGTCGGGTGACGGTCACACACTGGGATAAGCTTCGGGAGGTATCGGGCACGATGATCCCTGCTTATCCTACGGAGCTCCTCTCCTTCCAGCTCTGCAACAACTCCTTCGGGATTCAATCATCACTACGACGGTGGATGAAGACCAACCACAACCAGACCTTACCCTTCTGCAGCTATGGACAAAGCGCCGCAAGCAGACGTGGCTGCGTCTGGGAACACAACTACGCCGGGTGGTCGATCTTGTGACATCCATCTTGCGGCTGAAGCGCGCCGGCACAAAAAAAACCTTTTTAGACAACGGTGGCATGAGTGGTGTGATAGTATTGGGACCGGTACTCGAAAAAAGCTGTTTGGCGTGCGTATCACTCCATGGAGCAAGGGGAAAACAGCTCCGACCCAGCTGCGTGTGTTCGTCTCGCACTGCAAACCACACAAAAGATTTTGCAACTCATGTCGCTCGAACATTCTTCCCGAAATATGACGAGACTTCACCCATTCAGTGCCCTGATATTGACGAGTCCGACTCCAACTCCCAGACAAACATTTCTAGTAATTTTAACATGGCTGCACTTATTGTGGCGGTCTAAACTGCTGAGAAACGAACGACCCCTGGTCACTTTGGTGTCCCTACAGAGGTGTTCAAAAACATAGAATGTCCGGCTCTTGACACACTCCTAGAGGCAATCAACCGAGTATGGGAGGCAGGAGGCATTCCCTCTGACTGGAAACATTCCAGTGTGGTCCCTATCCCGAAGCCAGGAAAGACACCCAACAATCTCCAAGCGTTACGACCAATTTCGCTTAGACCAACGGCTTGCAAGCTTGTCGAGATGATGCTGGCCACACGAGTATTCTGGTGGCTCGAAAGATACGGCAAATATCACCCCGCACAAATCGGCTTCCGACTGTACTTGGGGTCTGAGGAAGGCCTGTTGATTCTGGCGGACGACATCATACAGGTGTCACCCCGCAGTTAGGTTGTACGCACGGTGGTAGCTTTAGACACTGCCAAAGCGTACGACAATACTGACCACAGAGTCATGATGACCGTACTTGTAGAGCTCGGTCTTCCTCCGCGAGTCACACGATTTGTTTACCCCTTCCTTATAAATCTAACATTTGCAATAAGGGTGGATGGACAACAAGAAGGACGCTTTACATCCAACAGCGGGGTCCCCCAAGGATCCGTCTTGCCTCCGCTTGTTCTTTAACATTGTACTCATACCTCTGGCATGGCAACTCCATCGGGTTCCGGACGTCAAATTTCTCGACTATGCTGGCGACGTCCCTTTATGGACCATTCACGAGGAGCTCTCTACGCAGGCCAAGCAAATTCAAGAAGCCCTTGACATTCTTCTGAAATATTCAAAACCAGCCGGGCTGGAAATTTCTTTTAAAAGATCTGGCTACGTTGTGGTATTAAACAAGGTGGGACGTAAGAAATTTACCCAGGCCCGCTTTCAACTCAGGCTGGGTGCTATAACAATACCTGAGACTACGGATGTCCGGATATTGAGCCTGGATATACTCCAGTCAGGAAGTGGAACGCAATGGCTCCGAAAAATTAAGCAAACATCTGCCACCACTCTCTATCTCATTCGACGCAAATCACCGAAAGCTGGTGGTGCCCGTACAGAAATTGCTCGACGGCTTGTGAGTGACATCTTACAACCACGAGTAATTTACCAAGCGCAATTCCGTTTACTCACGGCGGCGCAGTGGTCCCAATTGTAAACCATTATTCGTGACGCAATCCGCGCCATCATGGCGCTACCTCGCGTTACTCCAATTCCAACCCCACAAAAACACGCGAGTCTGAACACAACCACGGAATTTATCTCTCAGCGTGAACAGGCAAGAAAAATTAAACAACAGTTTGTACCAGCGGTTGCTGGGCTACATGCGCATTTTCAACGTGGCCACCCTTTAAACGTGCAGTCGGAGCCAATACCTCCATAAAAATTCACCCACATTACCACCAACAAACCGACCAAGTTACAACGTCGCGATCAGGGGGCACACCCTCCCAACGTCCCTGCCCCTAATCCCAACATGACGACCACTGTCAAGTTTACACGGATGCAGCGAACTTCCCAGACGGTGGCCGAGTCTCATTCCTCAGCTCCACACATACATGCATTGAGGGGCATCAGTGATATACATCTCAGGAAGCCGACCCACTCCGACCCACTCGTCATGAAACTACAGGCTATCCACGATGCTATACAAGCAGTGACAACCAAGCTGCCGACGATCCGCCATCTTCACATTTTTACAGACTCCTTAGCGGCAATTCGAGATATCAAAACGGTTTCCAAAGCAATGAAACAGTGTCAAGAGATACACACCCTTCACCGCAATACCTCCACCTGCATTACGGTGTACTGAATTCAAGGTCATGGCACGAACCAATAGAACCTTGCATCTTACCAACAAGCACACTTTCCATCTGATCCCGATCTGCCTTCCCTCCCTCTCCCGTCCGAACCCGTTTCCTCCTCTACGCCCGTAAACACTCTTTCCGGCAGGACACACGCGCTCTTATCCCTCCGTGTGTCTGCTCCCTCCCCGCCATCTCACCAGGAAGGAGGAAGTTGTGCTGGAGACTGCGGTCTGGGGTGGCCTTTACACCGGCTGTACCCTCATATGAAGCTCTCCACCAGGCACACGACGGTCGACATGCCCTAAGTGTACCCTAGACGCGACGGAAGCGGATGTGCGTCAACTCATATAAACTTATCCTGGCCTACAGACTGAGCGCACTCACCTACTTATAGCTGCAGGTCTCCAACACAGTGCACCCACCAGCTACCATAAGTGGCTGCATGACAGCCACTATCACAAGATATTGCTTCAATTCATCCATACCACAGACCTTGTAGCATACATATAAGACATTTATGCCCAAAGGCAACCCCCTACGTAATAAAGAAAAGCCATAGTGCGTGTGCTGCTTGCTGCCGTACACTCTTAAAAAAAAAGAGTCACTATGACTCCCTTTGGGGGTATTTGTAGCGCTACAGAATTGACTCCTCCATGACTCCAGTTTGTAGAGTCCCTCGACTCTTTTTTTAAAGAGAGTCTCCACGACTCCCTGTGGGGGGTCTTTGCGCGCTACAGATTTGACTCCTTCACGACTCCAGTTTGTAGAGTCACTTGACTCTTATTTAAAAAAGAGTCATACGACTCTCATCACACTGGAGTCATGGTAGTGTATGGGCGACTCCAGGTGACGTAGTCAACTGCGACTCTTTAACGACTCTTATCCAACAGAGAAAAAGAGTCACAGGACTCCTTCCTGGTAATCGCCGTGACTCTTTAACAAGAGTTGTGAGGACCCTCCTTTTATGAAGAGTCCCCCGACTCCTATCGCAAAAGAGTCATGGGAGTGTATGAGCGACTCTCCGAAAGATAGTCAGTGCTGACTCTCACTTTGTCTGGAGTATAGCAGCCCTAGTCAAGTGTCAGTTTGTTGAACAGAGGGAGGTATTGTGATTGTTAGAAGACTTCTTGCCACCTGCGAGGTTCAACTTTGATTTCCCTAAAAAAAAGAATAGTAACATCAACTGTGTGAAAGTATAAAAGTTGAAATGGAAACTTCGATTCCACCTAAAAGAAGCTGTAACATCAATTGTCTGCAAGTGTAAACGTCGAAATGCAGAACTAATATCTTGCAGTTTCCTTTCCTGAAACATGGAAAAATGAATGATGATGGTCTTAACGATGCTGAACTGAATGCTGCTCCAAAATTTATCATGAAACACAATAGCTCTCAGGACAGCATTCTTTTTGTTACATTGGAGATTTGCACACAACAGAAAAAAGTGTTTTTTTTTTAATCGGCAGCTTAACTTTTAATTAGTTTAAATGCACTTATCATTCACAATAGGTTGTATATCTTTTTTATCAGATGTCTGGACTATTGGCAAGAGCTGGTGTGAAGCAGCATGTTCTGTTGCTTTAGGCCTGCTTTGAGTGGAGAGGTGGGTGGCAATAAATTGCAGGAATCTTCAAATTGAACAATAAAGATAGCTGTTTTGGCTCAGCAGTGGCGTAACTAGGGGGGGCAGGGGGGTACAAGTGCCCCGGGCGCCACTTGGGAAGGGGCGCCGAGCCGAGTCCACCCATAATAATAATATATTGATGATGATGTCATTATCACTATCATCATGAGGGGCGCGAAATTTCATTTGCCATGGGCGCCGTCATATCTAGTTACGCCACTGTGTCTCAGCTCATATCACTGCCATTTGTGCACATGCAACTTCATGAATCCTACCATGCAGGTACTGCTAAACAAACCACAAGTATTTAAAACAATTACTTTATTAGAAACTAATGCGATACATATTGGCTCGAAAGCCTGTTTCGGCTTATCACAGGTGTTTTATCACAATAACTAAACAAATAACATCATAAGAAATAATACTAATACACAAAACTGGTTTAATTATAAGACAATAATGAAAATAAATTACAATGACAAGTTTTGTGAAAGCTTGCTTCGCCTGCTTGGTGTTGCAGGATTAAATTAGAATAAAAATAAATTACAATAAGTTTCCTAAAGGCTTTTTTGCCTGCTTGCTGTTTTTTCAAAGCTTTGTTTTTCTTTCTGCAGTTTTTTTTTATGGTTTGGATCCTCAGATCAACAGATGCACAAAAAAAAAGAAATCTAACAGAAGTTTGGATACACAACGGAACACACAAACCTTTGTGTTATAGCTGGAATATTCACCAAATACACATGGAAAACATAAAAACAGTAACAGTTATTGATAATTCTTTTTCCCTGTTCTAGGAATGTGCTTCGAGTGCTGTCACAACTTTCACAGCTCTCACCGAAATCTTTGTATTTTTTTACCCATGAGGTGCTCAAGCACAGAAAGTGTGCTTCGTCGATTCCCCCCCCCCCCATACTGACCTTTCTACGCTCAGTACATGGCAAATACCAGAAAGATTCCTGCTGAAAAGTCCAGGACGTCGATTCATAGGTCCTCGCAGACAACGCGCATGCTGCCAGATGTCCATGGGTGCTTTCCAGTGAAAAGTAAGGTAGGGTTCCCGAAAGTCTTCTCTGGGTCCTGGGAGAAAAAATAGCCAATGACAAGAAATAAGTTCTGGAAGTCAGACAAAGTTGCAGGTGAGCAAAGTAAAATTGTCGAGGACATGTTAAGTGCCCACAGTGTCATAGATGGAAAGTCAATGCAGCAGAGTGAAGACAAGTGAGGCAGACGCCTGTTGCTGCCTTTCTATATTTCACTTTCCCCAATTCTCACTTGATTATGAAGTGCTTCGTACGGTCGAACCAGTGCATCAGGGTGTCTATCAAATTGCTGATTTCAAATTCCCCGACTTTTCTAGAATTTCCCATGACTATTTTGGATAAAAACTTCCTGACCACTTCTGGATCGAAGGATCATATTTCGGAAACGTTATTCAGCATAGTCATGCCCATGCGCAACTGTCAAGCATTGTTCCGCATCGCCGTTCCACTTTCACTGGTCATTTTCCCTGATGAAGCCAACTTT
>JAZHYW010006483.1:0-22951 GCA_037355805.1 Ixodes ricinus | reverse complement strand
TTGGCTCGGCTCATGGCGCGTAGGATATGCGTAGCGTGAGCTTATGCGCGCAAAATGAGAGTCGCTATCAAGCGGCTCCGGTGCAGCGTCCCGGAGCTTGGCTACTGCGCAACCCAGGAGCGCACAAGCACCGGGCACGCGGCGGCGCCAGTGCGCTCTGCCAGCGGCTATGATGTCACTCCTCTGGAATGCGCAGACCGGCGAGGTGGGCGGCGGTCGCGGCGGCGGCGTGAGCGCGCGGCGGCGGCTTGCCGCCTCGCTCTCATAATGAGCCGTGCTCATTATGCGAGCCGTGGTCATTATGCAAAGCGCGCGGCGGCGGTGGAGGAGCGACCGCCGCCGTGCGTGGCTTCGCGCTTGGCGCGTGGCTCGCGCTTGGCGCGTGGCCGCGCGTGGCCCGTGGCTTTCATAATGAGCACGGCTCATTATGAGAGCCACGCGAAACTGCTCAACCGCAGCCAGTGTACCTAACGCTACAAGACAGTGTGCGCACATTGTCTGAAGCCTGTTTCTTCCCCGTATATGACGGTCCTGCTACGCTCGGAGAAAGACTGTCTGGAGGCAAGTTCGACGAAAACCTACGGCATCGAACGTGCTTGAAGCGTGATTCACGGATGCTCCTGTCATCGTGCCTCAGCGAAACGCCGTGACTTTTGCACGATGTCTACGAGCCGTGGGACTGCGGTTTAGCGAGCGCAGGGCGTGCTGGGTTACGAGACACTCTTATCGCTCCGCGGCCAATCAGATCGAGGCAGTAGTTGACGAGAACGCCGAGCAACCAATCACAAAACGAGAAGCGTGAAGATAAAAACACGCGTTTTTCAAGCTTTCAATAATTATATATTCAAAACTTCCCCCTTTTTTTCCTTTATGAAGCGTCGTTTAACTGCGACAGTCTCCTCCGCGATTTAGCACCCAGCGTCTGCGGAAGCACTAATCGGATACGAGACCCAGCGGAACGTTGTTGCGGCACTCCTGTCTAAGGCTCGTTCACACTTGTGCGACCGAGTACGACAGACTGCGACACAAGCGGTGTTTAAGCTTCTTCTTGCGACTGCTGATGACCAGGCCGCGCCGCAGCGATAACGGTTGTAAGCGGTATAAAGAGCGGTTGTGTCGGAGTCGGTCGTAGTCGGTGGCAAAAGCGTGAACCAGCCTTAATCCGTACCCGCACTCTCGGGCTGTAATGGCGTCGAAAGTCGAGTTTTTCTTGGTTATGGTGCACTGTCCTAATTCTGATTAAAATAAAAAAGTCGATTATATTTTACGACAGCGTTACCAAGTCGGCCCAACTAAGACACAAGTAACAAATCCACCAAGTTTTTTCTTTTCTTTTTTTTTAAGCGATTAGGTTTTGGAGCGATTAGCTTTCTGAGAATCTTTAGGCAACTTTGAGGTATGTTTCTGGGCGTTAATTATCCCCATTATATGTAGAGGGGAAATGACCTCACATGGGTTGATGTCACGTGACCCACATACAAATTCAGTTTAATCGCTAAATGTAGCGGAAAATTTTAAACGTGACACCCCGCGGCTCTTTCAATGATGTCTGCAGCTAATCAATTAATTAAGCCACAGTATATATAGGTATATAGGTGAAGGTAAATATACAACAATGGAGCGGGAAAAATTAATGAGTCAAAGCTGCGTACTGTCGGAGTTACTAATACGAAGTTTATTACAACGTTTCGAGCGGGGACCGCTCTTCATCAAGTAACGAGTGTACAGCCCGTGAATGTTTTTATACCCCTAAGAAGAAATTAGTGGAGGTAAAGACCAAATGGAGATGGAAATGACATATCCTATTGCTATATTTATCCCCTCTAATTAAACAGGACTTCTTTCAGCTTTAAGTCCTGTTTCCGTGCTCGTCCTCGATGTTTTATTATTTCAAGTTTTCGTAACACAACACCTGGACAACCTTAAGAAGTTTACAAAAGTTGTTGCCCTACTAACTTAAAGGGTGCCCTTCGCCCCTTCACTGAAACAGTCGAGGTAACCTTCGAGTCTACAAAGACCAGGAAATGTAATTTGAAAAGCAGAAGGGGACAACCCCAAACATTAGCTATATTCCCGAAAAACAGTTGTGATAAAGGAAGCCATGATTCTTTTTGTTTGGAGGTGTCGAATCTTGAAACCTTTTTTTGTCTGGATTTGCGCGTGTATGAGTGCTTTGATGGTACATTGACTCTCTCAACTGTAATGAAGTGGGAAGATGTTTTTATTTTATGAGTAGGACAAAGATACAAATCGTTCTGTACGAGACGTAGTTTCAAAGTCTGTCTGCCCCTTTGTTTTTAATTTTGATATGTGTTTCGTTTGTATTTAGAGGGTAATCGTCTGACTGTTTTAATGAACGGGGCTATGATTTTCGTTGTATTAATATCCCGAAAGAACCTAGAGTTCCACAATCACCTGTGATCTGGAGACTGTCCAGGTGATT
This sequence comes from Ixodes ricinus, assembly GCA_037355805.1. Taxonomy (NCBI): domain Eukaryota; kingdom Metazoa; phylum Arthropoda; class Arachnida; order Ixodida; family Ixodidae; genus Ixodes; species Ixodes ricinus. Next base: position 20,508 of record JAZHYW010006483.1, on the reverse strand, counting down.
TTTGTTTGCATAGTTGTGTGTGCGGGTGGTTTGTTGGTGCTTCAGGGTACGATGTTCCTTTGCGTGTGACGATTCCAGGAAAATGCGCAAGGTGGGGAGTTAAACTAAGTTGCAGCTGCGTTTCTACTGACGTATCCGATGTCTAACCCGTGATCGCTGAAGAGGCTGGCATCACTTCCCGGTGGGACTCCCGCCGCTCTTTCGCGAATAGTTATGGAATCTACCCGTCTCCTCGAGGCTTAATTAAACGTTCCAGAGAATGGAGCGCGGAGTAGAATTTAGTCGTCTGAACGTTAACGACAACTATGGCCTATTTTATCAACATCTCTCATTGAAAAGGCGCTCTCTAAAATGAATATTTCAAAAGTTAATTAATAAAATTTAGGTAATTCATTCGCCAATTATCATGGTAAACTCGCAGCCTGACGTCCTTTGTGGTCGATAACGTTATCTCAAAGGAATCAAACACATTTTTTTAAAGCATGAAATGCTTTTTAACGATACCCCCAATCCCAGACTTTTTTCCGTCCCTCCGTCTTTCTGTCCCCGCATTTTCCGCTAGATTTAGCGGGCAAAGTGGGGTCACGTGACATATACGCCTAGGGGAAATTGACGGCACGTGACCTACGTCAACTCAGTTTTCCCGCTAAATTTAGCGGAAAAATTCACGTCTTGTGGCCAAAATATCAATTCAGCTTCCCCGCCAAATTTAAAGGAAAATTGACGACACCTGACCTATACACCAATTCAGTTACCCGCTCAATTTAGCGGGAAAATATACTTCACGTGACACACCAATTCCGTGACCAATTCCCTATAATGCATTTCGTGTATTATAGGACTTTGAGGCTAAAGGTCGCTGTAATTTTTCTTCGTCTCAGTCGTTACTGAATGACACATAACGCGCTTTCCAACAACGCCATTCCCAGAAGTCGACAACTTAAAAAACGCAGAGTGTGGCGAGCCCCGAACATCGTTTTATCGGTTCGGCGCCAATGAGAGTGTAGCATATCAACCAATAAGAATTAAGCAGAACGAATCACGAAGCTAGAAACGAATCGCGCCCTGACCTTCTTGAAGCTGTCACAGGTCAGCATTTGCCCGACCAGATTCGCGTGAGGCTTCTGCGCATGTGCCGTGGCGACCACAGCACCACCGCAGCTGCGTGACGTCACAGCCGCGTGATGGTGCATAGACGTAAGCTACAGCGCCAAGTAGGATCGTTAGTTCTGTCGCTCTGTGAAGGTCGCTTCTTAACATAGTTCGGAACGTTTTCCGCCAAGTGTAACCCTTATTTGAAAAAATATAATAAGAATAGTAACAATAATAGGTTTCATTTTACGGCAATTGTGTTGGATCAGAAACCGCCAGCAGATTATATTTGTTTTCCAATGACGACAGCCGATGAAGATTTAGTAAAGTCGTCGGAACGTTACAGAATGCATCTTTTTTTTATCATACCCAGTCACTGACATCCAACATTATTAGGTTACCTCAGTTGCGGAACTCCCGCGGAGGGGTGTACTCACTCCCTTCGGTCGTTTGAAGCGCCATCTCGATTTCCGTTTCAAAACTGTTTGTTTTATCATTTATAAAGTACGGTGGAGCGCCATCTAGACGCTGTGCTTCGAAACATACGTATTCCACAGAATACACTGCCGTTACCGTGACAGCCGTTCCCCAAAAACTGTGGCGCTTCGAACGACGGGAGGTGAGCCTCGGGGAGAGAGGGAGGGTGTTGTTCGTGCCAAGCAACGTCCATGGGTAGTTCCGCAACTGAGCTAATATAGTAACGTTTGCTGAGAGCAGAAGAAACGAGGGGCGGGGCTTCGTACGATCGTGCTTCTCGCTTCGGGATCGGTCCTACGGCGTTTTTCTCGGCGTGTCGTTGGAGGGTGAGGAAGTACACGAGTCGTTCTTCTCTCTTTATCGCGCGCATGCGCGGGTCGCGAGAGACGAGGCGTTCACTGGATGTGCTGCAGTCTTCGCAACACCTCTCAAGAGGAAGGAGCGAGTCCAAGGGGAGACAACGGAACAGAAGCAGCGACGTGCTGAGCATGAGAGTGCTCGACGTGCCCAACAGGCGCCGGAGGAAGAGAGAGAGTAAAGTTTAATCAGTTTTGCGTCATTGTGATACTAACTTTGGTACTTTCTTTTTGTAACTTTTAGAGGTAACGCCCTATCTTACCGAAATGTAACTTGTAACTGTAGTTCAATTACTTTTTTGAAGTAACAACGACAGTGACGACGTTACTTTTTCGTTAGGTTTTTTCGGCATTAAAGGGGTCCTGAAACGATATCGGGTTGGAGTGTTCATGAGTTTGCAGAGAAGTACTGGTCCTAGTCTGGTCCAAGTAGGCTCGCACGGACCACCACTGATTCAGAAGCTTCTTGGTCGCGGTGAAATTGCGCGCATAAAAGGAGACTGTTTCTTTCAGTCTTGCCTTCGCAAAGCTCGATGACGACGTCATGGGATCGAAACCACCCGCCTGACGACAGTCGAGCGCGGCTCATGGATTGGACACGAGAACTGCGTGAGCACTTCACTTCGGCTCGCAACAATCGATGCCTCGGCGGACACTCGGGTAGTGGCTCTTGTCCAACCACTTGTTGGGCACGAGCCGATACCCTAAACGTAGAAACTTATTCGGTGCCTCTATTTAGTACATCCCTTACTGGCATAGAGATTTTAACAAATCGGCTAGAGGTATACTAACCTTCTGCAGGGCACTGTGGGCAAAAACACCGGGTTGTCCAGGTAGTCTGAGAGAAATGACTCTCGCCTTGCCTGCTGGGAGAGGAGACAATCGTTTCATTGCGGTTAGTGTCGCTCGCGCTGCTTAGTAAAAAATACTACAATTCCTGGACCAAAAGCACCCCTGAGAAACATCGGTTCTCAAATAGTTTTCCAGCTGTGAAGGCGGGAGCGCAGTCCACGGTTCTTTGGTGTACTGAACATTTGTTGATATAGAGAATTGTCTGTCCCTGTGGCATGTCCCAGAGGCTTTCTGAATGCATAGAATTTATAGGGCTGCCTTTCGCTCCTGCTTTTAGCGCACAGTATAACTTGTAAACCGTTGTCTTTCCAGTTTTAACAGCAACAAAAAAACAACACCGATAAACGTCCCATGGTGTCAAAAATGAAAATCGGTTAAAACCGGGAAACACCGATTAACGACCGTTGGTGCCAAAATACAAAAACGATTAAAACCGAAAAAAAACGGTTTCCAGAAATTTTTGTTCCAGCTAGGACTTATTGACGAAACCCGCACCTCATGGACTACAACTGTAAGTTTTTCCTAAGATTTCTTTTTTCGCCGATAACCACTGTTTTTAGCGTTCGACTGAAATAAATAACTGAAATACGCCGATGTATGAAAAACAAATAAACACCGGAAAACCCTTCGCCAATCTCTTATAAATAGACAAAGCGAGGGTTGTGAGAATATATGTATCAAGCCGACATAGTTTCACGTGACGTAATGATGTCACTTGACGTGACATGACACCCTGAGCGATCGCCAATTTTTGTTCACTTTCTTTTTTCACAGCTGTTTCCTTCTCAACAGTGCAGTTCATACATTTTAATTCATTTGAAGTGCATTGAATGGAAGTGAATTGAATTGAAATCTCACTTTTAACGCAACTATGCGGGGCACTAACCCAGTCGACCAAATTTGCTTTTAGACGTTAGCCTGTACCGGTACTGAACTTCAAAACAGCGCCGATGTCGCGTTTGCGCCAACTACGTCGCTCAGTGCACAAAAGCAAGTCGGCCAAAAGTGCTTTGCGTAGCTAGAAACACACACACACCGGTCGGTTACATCATAAATTGTGGCAGAAGCCGTGGCACCCTGATGCCAAATAAACTGCAGCGGAACAGAGCGGAACACATTAAAGTAATAAGCAGCTACGTGTCCCGGGTTACTTTTTGCAATTCTTAACGCGACACCAATTGCGTGTCCTTCTTATATTATTACGGTCACCGAGATCTTCAAGAAACGCAGGGGCGTGGTCAGGCCCAGAAATCCTGTTGTCGCTTCGCAGCCAATCAAATTGCGGTATTAACAGACAGGAATGCCGACCAACCAATCACATATTTTAAAGGTGATTGGCCACGCCCCCGCGTGTCTTACGTTAACAGTGACCATAGCCATCGTTATTATTACGTAAGAACAATCTTCGACAAAATGCGTGCAGGGCACCCCAGATTATTTACGGCACCGTCTGCAGTCACACCATTAATAGTTTAACCAAATACTTTACTAGGGAATAGGTCTAACTCCGCGAGAGTCCAATGGCCTTGGAGCCGGCAGCTTTTGCGTAGTTGGAACGGCTGGACGCGCGCAGCCTCGGGAGTTTTCCACCATTTGAATCAGGAGGGGTGGCTGCCGCCATCTGTCGTAGAAGACAACTTTCGAGACAGCGGAGACAGCCGTCTCTGCTGTCTCGGCGGGTTCGGTATGTCGGTGCGTCGGCGGCAGCCCTCACCTTCGGCGCAGCACAAAAGCAAGACAGCGTGGACAGCGCGATGCGCGTGCGATATCTTAAACGCGTGCATGTCCACACCGCTAAGAGAGGGTTAGGTGCTGTAGGTGCGATGTGTAACGCAAATAAGCGGAGTAGACTGTATTCTCCTAGTGAAGTACAGGGTTCTAACTCCCCGTCTCATTCTTTTTTTCTTTTTCTTTTCTAGGGAACACAGCGGTCATTACTTCTGGGGGTTTGTTCTTTTCGGCCTTCTCGAGCACGGTCCTCAGGATGTCGTTGGTGTCCTGGAGCTTTCTATTCGCTTCCCTGCATAAAAAAAGGATGCGAATCACACTTAGTATTTACGTCCTTGATTGAAGCGAGCAGCCTTCAAATGGCGTTCGCAGTTTCGTGTCAGCGCGCACATCACTCTACTACACCCCTATGATACAATCCATATACACAAGACCTACTGTAAGGTCGAAAGCGACTCATGCCAGCTGTGCATTGAGTAACGTTGGGCACGGGGTGTGGTCGGTGTATGAGTACACCCTGTCGTGGATGTACGTACTCGTACATAAATCTGCGGCAGCGAAACGAAAGATTTATACTTTGCTGAAAGCAGCCTTAGCTGGAGAATCGTATTTTAAGGAATGGCAGAAAATAAGTACAAGAAACAATCACAACATCCAGACGGTTGACTCATTTGTTATTAACATTTACCTTTCTCACTGATTGACTTCGAGTGTCTCAATTCGAATTTGAAAGAACATAAAGCAGGACCTACCCACTCGAATCATTGGCCAGTCCTCAATGAACAACAAGAGCAGGTCACTGCCGCAAACACTCGGCTAAATATAATACCGTGAGCAAGGTGGAAGAAGAGCAAGCTGTCTGAACGGCACCGCCTCACCACGGAGCAAGTGTGTCGGAGATTCGCTCCCAGTTCTGACCAACGCCGTGAGATGGCGCAGCACGACAGGGGCTCGAAGAACCCTTCTTACTCACGCAGGCGTCTTCAAGGCCCCGACGCGACCGCGTCTACGCCTGCGCACCGGGCCCCAACTTGACAGTGCCCATGGCGAGACATGCGCGAACTTCTAGTGGAATTTCGACACCTTTTTCTGGCCTTGTTCCGACACCCCACAGTGATTATGACATTGGGCGAAGTTTTAAGTCAAGGTTTTTGCATCGTACTTCTTAGCGTGAAAGCTGGGCGAATTTCGCGGCTTCCAGCACCAAGCTCCCTTTCAGGCGGTGCCAACACAAAACAATCACAAAACCAGATCTCCTTGGCTGCAGCCAAGCCCCTTGCTCAGCCAACACCACCTAGAATGATGAAGGCCTGTGCAATTAAGTTCTTGACGTCATCCCAGCGAGATCAACCGCCGACAGACGTTGAAAGCGAGTGCTGCATTGGCACTCTGCTGGGTCTCCCACGCAATCAAGGTGTTGAAGGATGCTCGGCGTCGGGCTAATTTGATGCGTCATCCTAAGGTGATGACGTCACGTGGAGAAAGAGGAGGCTGTTCACGGGCTTAGATTTTCAGCTCGTTGTTTGCCCTCCCGTGGCGGAAACGGGAAGCTCTCTAGTGAGGGTCCCCGGTTCTCCTGGTCAGCGGGCACGGCGGAACTGCTCGCGATCATGGCTCGCGAAATGTCATTTCCGAATGCAAACAACAATCTTCACTGTCCCAATGTAGTGCTGCAGCCGGAATGGGATTGTACCTTACTAGAGAGTTTTAGTATTTGCGTACAGACGCTTTCAGGCCGCTGTGCATGGGCGCCGCCATAACCAACCTTCAGTTTTTGTTTCCTCTTATTCCGTTCGCTCCACTTCATCACTACCACAGCAGGACAGGTTACTTAGCACTATAGGCGCTACTGTGTCCTTCTCTCCAGCATAAGCCTTTGAGGAGACCCAGCAACGCCCGCTTCAGTGGCTCGGCATCTCGGTAAGCTAAGACGAGACAAGCTCAGCTATGGCGGCTCAATCTGGCGCGTGTTTAAAGTGCGAGCAAGCGCGGTGTGTTTGCTTTACGGTTGCGTGCTCCACCCTGCGCATGCGCGATGCGCGTCGTCGCCATGCTCCAATCCAAGAATGAAATTATGGGCACCGCTACATTTGGTCCGGAAGGACTGGCGGCGACTGGAAGTTTTGTCGATTATCAAAAAGTCTCGACTTTGATAGCACCGTACGCTTTACCCCCAAATAATGTAATTTTACACGTATTTCTCAGGTTTGCTAGAATGTTTTCGATGATTTTGGACTATATTTTTCTATAACTCGTTAATTAAAAGTGCGGCGACCGGCACCAGTGATGATAATTTGCACACTCTTGATTGCCATACTGTTTTGCGCGTTTGAAATTAAATCATAAGCAAAAAAATTAAATTACAAATTGAAGAACTACGTATTAAGATACCTTAATTGTATTATTATTATTATTATTATTATTATTATTATTATTATTATTATTATTATTATTATTATTATTACTTTTATTACGCATGGCGTCAATGTATGCCCCCAATAAACGCCACGATCACGAAAGTATGGCATTTAAACAGAATAATCTTCCCCGAAAGGACTCATTCTGTTTTCATTTTAGGATATGAAAAACTCTGACATCGTTATCAAGATAGACAAACACTCAAACACTAGATCTAATATAAAGTCCTATGCTGTCTGACCGCCTTTCTTAATTTATGCGTTTTGTGAACATAATCTAAACTCATAACCCGTGGCGATATTTTGTAAAATTTGGATTGATTGTGTTAATATTGTGCTGGCAGTAATGCTAAAGCAAGTAACCATCTAAATACGCAAAACATTCATTACAAGGTCCGCAATTTATTATTTCACACGACAATTATCCGAGCAAGAAAAGGCAGCGAGAACACGCAAATATTTTCACTGATTTTCTTGAACAAATACAATATGCTACGTTACTTATAAGGTGTATGAAAGGCCATGTCTTTAAAGGGACACTGAACTATCCAAAATATTTCGAAGTGCCTGGATCGGACGCGTATGTCACAAAATAAAGTTTCCACGAACGACTTCTTCAGCTCTATAATTACGCTGTAGACACATCTTGAGTTATGAAGAAATCCGATATTTACATCTACACCGAGAAATTAAATCCAAAATACAGGTTAGTTTCGGTTTCGTTCCAGAATTAAAGCGTGCGTCCTTGGGAAAATACTACGCTAAACACCGCTCTTGTTTGCAGGATAAAGAGGTGACCTGCGTTCATAACACCCTAGCTTCCTCGTATAAAGAGGAATCATTTCTGTTGCTCAGTGAAGCCGGCACACTCGACTGGCTCAGCAACTGGTATGCGCCGAGATGTTTCGGTGGCGCCCTCTTATGGCTTCCTCCGTGACGTCACGACTGGGATTTGCCTCGCCGTGACGTCACCAGTTGTTATTCTGGCTACTTACCATCGGGTGCGACGACGAGTTCGGTGGTGTGTTTAAAAGCGCAGTAGAAGCTAGGAGCCATCGCAATCCTAAAATAACACCGTCAAAGTTGACAATCTGACAGTGCTCATATGCCCATGGTCTGGCCAATCGTGGAAAGCTGACCAGAGCGACGCTTTTGGCCGCGCACATCGCTAATACCGGCACGCATCCCCGACCCTCACTATAACTGCCATCTTGGAAAACGAGTGGCGCCAGCTATAGAGTCACGAATACTCTGTTCACCCTTAAACTGAAAGTGCAGCCAAAACGCGAGCGCGAGCGAGCCCGCGCTCTTAGCTTTGAGACATGCATCTCTAGCGCGAGCGCTCGTTCTGCGGAAGAACGCTTCAAAGCAGCCACCTCGATCGTTCGTGCTTGTGGCATTGGCTAGATGCATCAGTGGAGCCCTCTTATGGTTCCTATTCCTGACGTCACGACCAAGATGATTAGTACAAGTGACAAGTTCGATGGCGCGTAAAAAGCACTGTGGGAGCCTAGTCATCACGCACAACTAAATCAACACCATTAGAGTCGAGAGTCTGACTTATTTCTTATTTCCGTCGATGAAAGCAGACATAATCCTGCTCAGGACGTCATAGTGAGGGTTCGGCCGATCGTGGAAGGCCGACCACAGCTACGCTATTGGTCGCGTACGTCGCCAATAGGCAAATGACTTTTCAAACGTTCAAGATCTAAAGCTGGCCAGTGAATGCCTCGCGCAAACTGTTCTGTGACAGGCACGAAGGGCCAGGGGGACCGGTGGTCTAGTCTGTTTTCGCACAGGAGCTATACTTCGTTTCAGCTTCGGTCCAGACGCAGCCAAAGCTACAAGCGCGAGTTCCGGGCTTTCAGCATCCCTGCCAAGCACGCGCGCTCGTGCAGTGCAAGCACTGTTCTGGGCCACATGCTCGCGCTTGTAGCATCGGCTGCGTCTGGACCGAAGCTGAAACGAAGCATAGGAGGAGTACCTGGGGCGCTCGCGCTGCGGAACCCCAGGGAGCCTGGGTTCCATTCCCACCCCTGCCCGTCTCGATCTGGATGAGCATCGTACTGGCATCCAATCATGAAAACATATACTGCGTGATGCACGTTAAAGACCCCAAGATATCAGTGGTAGTCACGGGCTAAATTTCTCATCATTAGTGGAGTTATCAGACCCCCATTTGGGACTGACTAACTTCCGACTGTCTAAAGATACAAGCAACACAATTACTTTTTGCGGGGTCACGGGGAAATTGGTTAAAAATCTTACTGTAGGTGTTGAAGTTGCTTGCTGGCGAAGCCTTGCTCTTGTAGCACGCCCATGATTCTTTCACGTTCGCTGCACGGAAAGTTAAAAAAAAAAAAAATCGAGTGTGTTATAGATACGGGTTTCAGAGCGAAAAAGCGTGTCCTGACAGATCCAACATTGATGAGTTGTATCCTCTATATCCCCATAATACGATGTTATATTATGCTTAAACAAATGGCAAAGGTGATAGTAAGTACTGTCAGGCGGGAAACAACTTGAAAGGAACACATTGTAAGCATCAAAGTTGAAACCGACGTTTCGTCAAAAGACATAGGCTCTTCAGATAAATCTCGTAGCGAAACTTTGGCTGTAACTTTGAGGCTTCGGAGATGTTGTTTTTTGGATATACGGGGCGTTCCACGTATGACTGACGATATTTGTTTCTACAAAAATGGCACCTAAAAAATTTAAATGATTCCTTCGAGATAACGTCATCGACCGCGGCAAACGTTCAACAACGAGTGGAAAGGAATAATTAGCGAACTAAATACTCATAATCTACTATTTATTTATTTATTTACTAATACTGCGGACCTTTCGGTCTACGCAGGAGAGGAAATTCGAGAACACGTCATAAACACATAATCATGCACTCTGTGCGGGTCAAGCGTGCGCAGGCAGTTCCAAAGTGCCTGCGCATTCTTTACATGCATCACTTAAAAATTCATTCAGCTGGACTCCGAACAGCTCAGGGCTGGAGCAACCGACAAGTTCTATATATATACTCGTTCCACATTAGGTCCAATCTTAGTCAACACTGTGATCCAACGGAGCTGCGCCAAGGGTGTATCTTCATGGCGTTTGTCATCTTCTGTGCATTTGCCACCGCCGGTTACGCAAATCGCGTGCCCGCCTGACAGGGGTCTAACCCTATGCGGAGAGCAAGTGGCCTGCTTCTTTTGCAAGAGTTCCGGTGACGTCAGAACGACCTCGAGCTGTGATTGGCTCTGATTAAAAGATAGTGGGTAGAGCTCAAAGCAAGCTGCCTTGAGGTCTACCAACTATCTTTCAATCAGAGCCAATCAGAGCTCGGCGTTCTGACGTCACCGCAACCCCTGCAAAGAAGCAGACGAACCTGCGTTCCGCATAGCGTCACCAACGCCACTGACTACGAAAGCACACGCACAGGAAAGGCGTCACTTACTCGTAGAGCTGTCTGCACTTGTCTTCGTACTGGGACCGTATCTGGGCCAGCTCGTTGCGCGTCAGGGCGACGTTCGTCTGCGTGTCCATCAGGCTCAGCCTGAGCTGCCTGTTCTCCTGGAGCGCCTCGTCCAGCTTCGAGTGCACCGAAGTCAACTTCCGGTCGTGCGTCTCGTTCGCCCTCAGCCATTGGTCCACCTGCCCACGACGTCAGTCAAAACCAAACCAACGGTAAGAGACGCTACGGACCGGAACCACAACTTCCGGTCGTGTGTCTCGTTCGCCCCCAGATATCTGTCCACCTGCCCGCGACAAAAGTAAGTCTTAACCAATGATGAGAGATCCTACCAGCCGCGACAACAACTTTCGCACTCCCAGAAATATGGAGCGTCTCTTTTTCCCGCAAAGCTCTCCGGAGAGCCAATCACTGCAATCTACGGAAGGAGCTCAGCCAATGACCAAGCTGAAAATATGTACAGGCTTTCTTTTTTTTTTTAGGTAATGCAAATGAACGACTACGATATTAGCCTCGTACTTGTGCGAAATAAAAAATGAAATTCGGAGCGAAAACAATGTAGCCATCACCCGCTCTTGTTATCGCAACGATGAGCATCATTACCATGTAAACAGTTGCTTGTCCCCAAGCGGCACGGATTTTGGCCAAGCATTGGCCAATGAGTAGCGATGGTCTTTTGGCCAATAGCCAAAGAGTGGCCATTCATCGGCCTGATGGCCAGTGGCCATTGGCCAATGGCCAGAGAATGGCCAGTCATCGACCAATGGCTAGCCGCTGTCTGGCCACTGGCCAAAGGACCATTGCCAGCCATTGACCAATGATTGGCCAACTCTGTGCTGCTTGGGTCATTACTGAGGTGCAAATCTGTGCGATCAGGTTTTGTAGATCAAGTATTTTCTCCGTTTCGGTTGATATAATATTCCCCTTGTTTGGATGCTTGAATTCTTACTGCTATACTCTGTTCATCCTTAGACTGGCTAGCCAAGGTATACGAGCGCGAGCTATCCCGCGCTCCTGGCTTTGAGACGTGAATTTCTGACTCGAGTGCTCGTTCTACTGAAGAACGCTTCAAAGCAGAGACCTCGAACTCTCGTGCTTGTGGCGTTGGCTAGTATATATTCGTGGACAACTTTCTGTAGCTACGCAGTCAAAGCCATGGGCGCATGGGCGCTCGATCACCTTGAACGCCGACCAAAGCTGCGCACACGCACTTTTCACTTCTGAAATGCCACAGAAAGTTGTCCATTTGTATACGTAATTCTTTTTTCCATCTTAATAGAAATGCCATTTTACTTTTCGCTGGCCGTCATTTGCACTCTAACACCGATAAAGTTTTGGTCAGTTAGGTGCCCTTCGATGGAACTTATCTAATCCGAACTAGGATTATTAACCAAAATACAAATTATATTACCGATCAAAACGATGTGGTACAATGACGAAAATTCCCCACATGAGCCTGAGTGACCCATAGAAAAGAACGCCTTTCTTTCAGTGGGCATCCACAGAACCGAAATCAACCTTCTCACCTTTTCGAAGAGAGACACGTGGGACTGAAGTTCGTCCATTTCTTCGCACATTTTGGAATGTAGGGTTTTACGTCTCGCCTCGGCCTCTTCTTGCGCCTGCAGCAGGAAGATCGTTTCGAGGCACGAAACAATTAGATATCGAATTTGAATCAGTCACGACAAAACTTTGGTCTTGCAGTTCGCAACAACAACAGAACGTTACATGCGCTTGGTTACGCTAAGAAATGAAGGCGGAGCAGGGAATACGTTGAGCGTAAACTACCACCTCGCAGAAAGTAATGTCACGTGACAGGAGGTAAAACGAAGGGTAACATCGCCTCAATATCCGCGCTAAATTTAGAGGAAATCACATCACGTGACTTAATCCCGTGACAATGACTTCCCCGCTAAATTTGGCGTGGATATTGACGTGACGGTTCTTCGTGACGACCTTCTCGTAGGGTCAAGTTAATAAAAACACATTACGCGTTGAAACGCTCGAAACATGGCCGAACCCGAAAGGTTCAGATTACACATAAGACGTTGTTATATTCCGTTTCCCGTTAGGGACTTTTCGTGGACCGTGCGCCAGAGCTTCGCTTTCCTGTAGCGGGAGAGCTCGTGCCGTCACTTCGAAGCATGGCTATGAGCATGCCGTCCGCTGGGCCCGCTCTCCGCAGCGTACGGTCTACCATAGCCTCCTCTATACTTACAAAGCCTGGCAGTTCGACGACAGAGCAATAGAGTGCCCGGTCGCAGATTCGAAGCGCGAGGATCTGGTAGCACGCAGCATCAAAGAGCCATTTCTCGGGGAACCTGGACGTCAGCGCACAGCTTTTGCAGCGGCGAGGACCCGAAACACACTTGTTCGCTCGGGAGAAGTGTGTTTCGGCGTCTCGCCGCAGCGGGGCGCCAGTCACGTGGCTCTCCTCTCATCCATTGTCTGGCGTTCCACCTTTTCCATTTCGGCGGCCGCTTCTCGTGGCGACCTGCCAGCTTTTGTCAGTATTGGCGACGTGCGCGATCGAAAGCGTCGCTGTGGTCGGCCTTCCACGATTGGCCGAATGCTGACAATGACGTCAGCAAAGGATTTCTCATCGACGGAAATAAGAGGAGTGTAAGAACTTTAATTTTGACGGTGTTGGCAGTGTTGCTTTGAGAACGCAATGATTTCAGGCTTCCACCATCCTAATTTCAAACACCAAAGAACTTGTTGTTCGCAACGTAATGACGTCACGAGAGGGAACCATAAGAGGGCGCCACAATAACATCTCGCCGCTAATAGAGAGCTATGGATCTACTAAAACCATCTACTAACAACGAGCGCAGCCGACGCTGCATGCGCCGCGATCGGGTCGATCAAGCAGCGCCAAAAGTCGTTTCTGCGCGCTTGTTACAGGACGCATTCACTGGACGCCATATCTGTGGGTGCTGTTTAGAGCGCATGCTCAGAACGAGCTCGTACTCATAGGTCGCCAAGACCGGCAATCCTGATGGTGTGCAATGCACGTTGCAAAAGAACCCCGGAAGCTGGCTACCAGCACGCACTCAGCGGTCGCGCACCCAGCTATGGCAGCGCAGTGAACGCATTTTTTCTCCGTATGTAGTTCACTTGCTTGCCGCCAGGGGCGCAACCACCTCACCCCACTTCATCCCACTCGGAGAGTCCCTTCCAGCTGCTTGCGCTGGTGTTCGAGCTTCGTAGGCTGTTGTTTTGGCAACGGTTTATTGAACTTCGCTCCGATTTAAGTCACTCTACCGACTCTACCACACATGGACGACTACGGTCCATCTGTGGAGGGAGTGACGTGCTTGATGGAAGGGCTGTCACAGCAGCCCTTGATCACATTGTCAAAGAAAAGGCCCCTTCTAAGCAAATACAGATGTCAGACACTGATTCTGAGCAGTTGGCAGCGGCTGTGCCCAACTCGGTTACCACTGACCTGAAAAAACTGAAAGAGCGTTGCGCTCCATCTCCATCCGTGACATACTCTGGTCTGGAGTACGTCGGGGGCTATCTGGTGAAACTCATTAGTGAGTTTGGGTGCGAAGCCTGTGTTGTGCTGTTGACTACGTGTAGCAGAGGTGATCCTCTGTTCGTCTTATTGCGAGGCCAGGATAAAAGCGGACTTCATTATCCAAATCCTAGGTTCCTCGCACTTCTGAACAATATTGTTGCTTTTTTTTTTAAGGCTGTTAAGCACTTTTCGCGTACAAATGTGCACGAAGTTCTGCAACCACTCATTGCACCCTATCTTGAAGACGCGCCAATCCTAAGTTGCCCATAGGGCATTGACAACAGTTACTCAAAGCGCTTGGCTGGTTTAATTTGCAACAAGTTCCTCAGAATACTTCTGATTAACCATGCAAAGACGGTCACGGACAGAAACGAAAAATCAGCTGGATATGTGCACAAGCCCTCGGGAAGCACTTTAGGCTGTAATATGCACTGTGCGAAAATTGTGCAGACTACTACACCCTCGTCTAGAGCAGCTGACCGACTTCATGTGCGGCCTATGAAATGATGATGCAGACCACGGGAATAGATAGAGTGGGCCTGCTTACATTTCACAAGAGTGTACGAATTATATATCATTTAAAGTTCCTCCACGTAGAAGGGCTCCGTCTCTTTTTGTTCTTGAGTTTCAACAGAAGTCCTGGAGGTAAAGACGAGTATAGTTTTTCCGCAATTGCATTCGCTGTCTCTACTTACTACCTTTTACTCCCGAATCTCTCGGAGATGTGCGCAAATATTCACTGTTTTGGGCTCCTCAGAAGCGCATTAGATAGTGGCTGAGGGTCTAAACGTAAGGATCAGGTGTCAAAGGCTATAAAAATCTCGGCCGCAAGTTGCGACAGCGCTGAGATACACTGTCAGACGCGCTCTGTGCAAACGGCAAAGGGTAGCCCAGGGGTGAGGTGACAGCGCCCCCGCGAATTGCGGCGGGAGGTGGCGCCACTCTACTCCGTGCACCCTTTAGCTGAGTCTGAGATCATGGCTTTGAAAGCTGTTCCTCCGCAAAGCGGGCTCTCGCGCTACAAAAGACACGTTTCAAAGTGGCGAGCCGGCTACGGCTTTTGCTTGTAGCTTTGGCAGCAGTCTCAGCTTCAGTGTGAACGGAGCACCTCACCAGCAAAGCCAGTCACGCACACACACAAAAGCGCAGGATCAGAGGGCATCCACCGTGGGTGATTGGTCTATAGCCGGTGATAGGGCACGCACAAAAGCGGCGGGAGTCGTGAGGGTGCACTTTTGGCGCGACTTAGATTGACCTCCGTCGGGTCGTAGTGATGGCTGCGCTCGGACTTGGTCTGAAACGGACTACAGCGACACGAACAAGTTATTTTCTGGGTAGCTAATAAACCTTGCGTGCGTTTATCTGTATGTTTATACAGCCTAGAACTTGGTCTGCCATAAACGGGCGACGAGTCTCTCAGCTGTAGGTGAGCAGTTGAGCCAGTGCAGTACAACCGCTATCCTGGGGTGTTTAACGTGCACCACGCAGTAGTCGATTACACGACCGGACGCCGGTATGATGCTCATCCGGATCGAAACGGGCAGGGTTGGGGATTGATAATAAACACTGTATGCCGCATTACTAAAAGTGCAACGGCCAAAAAAAAAAAAGAAAACAAAGTGTAGGTCACGCGCGACTGCGTCCATACGCGGAAGCCTGCAAGCTGTCCTATCACTACCAACACCTCCTAGATAACAAAGCCGTAGTGCTGAATGAGATGACGTCATCGGAGAAGGCCAACACTGAACACAGATTGGACACGACGACTGCGTCGACGTTCGGCTCAAATTTGACTGGAAGTTGAGCGCTGGCTGACGCAACATTCGTTTCCAACCTGTGATCAGCGTTGGCCTTCTTCGATGACGCCATCTCATTCGGCACTACGGTTTTGTTATCTGGGAGGTGGTGCCAGTACCTTCACGGGACAAATCCCCCCCCCCCCAAAAAAAAAGGATTCGTAGGTGTCGTAGGCATTACCGAACAAAAAGTAACGAAATGTCTTACTCGTTACTCGTATATAAAAGAATTGCGTTACCAACCTACGTTAGTCAAAATAAAAGGAACGCGATACCGTTACCAATAAAATGCAACGAGCTTTACTTTTCGCGACTTTTTTTTTTAATTTATGAGTTCAAACGTTTCACTGTTTTACGTTACGGGTATGCATAAGTGACATATCTTTAAGAGAAAGTGGAAGTGTTTTCGTGGGAAGTACAAAGGCTAAAAATTGAAGGTTTGTGGGATACGCGTATGGATTCATAACTTGGCGACTAGCAACGCGAAAAAAACTAGTATAATATATACTTTTTTTTATGAAATTGGGGAGGAAGACGTAACGAGTAACCTAACTTCGTTACCTGTTACTCGAATATATGTACCGTAAATACGTTTTGCTTTGAAAATGTTACGAGTGCGTTACTACGTTACTGAGAAGAAAAAAACGCGTTACCGAAAACGCCGTTATTTGTAACGCGTTACCCCCAACTCTGCTTATAGGAGGCCATTATCTGGGTCACACTTCTCCTCCTAAAGGTTTGACTTTTTTTTTTCGCTTAGTGCCGTCATTATTTTTGAAACTGGCTATTTGTTTGATGTAATATTTTACTATGCCAGCGTCATGAATAAACTAAAACTGCGCAAAAAAAAAAGTGCGAGAAGCACAGTGGAATAACTTCGCATTCCTCAGCGCACCTAAAGCTATAAAAGAATAATATAATTAAATCGTGATATAAGACCTTGACTGGACGACGACTCTCTACGACGAACAGCTATCTTTTTTTTCTCTTTTTTTTTCTTCTACGTGAAAGATGCTAGACACTGACGGCCTCAGAAACGCAGGGCGCGGCTTCTTTCGCGCTTCTCGCTTCGTGATTGGTTGCTCGGCAAACTTATCGGCTTATGCCGCTATCTGATTGGCGGCTAAGAAGCTCGGGACACGCCACGCGACTATACTGCTTTCGGTGGGAACGGGCTTCCAATATGGCGGCAATGAAAAAGCTCTGTTCCCTCACTCTCCTACGTCACGCCCCTGCGGCGGCGCTACTGTCGGCACTTTTGTAGAGAGGGTTCATCGCGAGCCTTGGGGAACGTTCGAAAGTTAACGGCGGACGCCGATCGGTCGATCTTAAAGGCAGACGACCAGTTAGCGCTTTCCACTTTTCCCTCACTTCCTCCTTTCCCCCTTCTAGACTGTCCACCGTTGCCTGTTTCCTCCCCCCCCCCTTTGGTGAGGAGGATCTTCTGCCTTGCAGAATCTCGAGCCTGGTCGTCGGCCTTTAAGCGCGCATGCGCTGCGTTGCTGCGTCGCCACGTGACGAGGAGGAAAGCAGGCGGAGACATTCGCAGACGACCAACGGGTTCGCCACTTCCTCGCAGCAAGTATGCATGCCTCGCGTATGACGTCATATGGCATCGTACCAGCCGCCATTGCTGCGTACCAGTTCTCCCGCGCCCGTAGCACCTCCTGCAGCGCACATTTCGCACCATCGAATGTGTTCTTCTTAGCGAGCCTTGCCGAGAAGTGCAGGTTCGATGATGCCAAACGTATGCTGCGGAAGGTACGGGCACATAAGCATGGTACGGAGGAAATGGCGGCCAACGACCACGTGACCCTGATGGAGCGGTTGGACACTCTCTGTAATGCGGGCTCCAAATCGCGCATGCGCCGATGCTTCCCCTCTCACGGATCTGGTATCTGCGCGCTGCCCACACCTCGTGTGGGCTAACGCGGAATTGTTTGTACACAGTGCGTTGGTGTACAAGTCGTTGAGACGCACCTTTGCTTTTGCTTGCTGCTCCACGAGTTTCACCTGGCTGTCCATCTCTTCTTCCATTCGCCGTAGGTGCTCTTCGTGTTCTTTCTTCTCCCTAAAACAAAACAACCCCGATCTTTGTTCTTGTTTTGTATTGGACACGTTACTAAAATAAATATGAACTGAGTATCGCGGTATTTTATTTATTTATTTATTTATTTATTAACAGTGCCCACCAACTGCCAGAGTCCTGTTGGTGGGCACCGTAAATCTAATATCCCAAAGACGCTCCAAATGCGTAGCATTTATAGATCCTCCGTGATGTCATGAACCACGTGACATCTCAACCTCAGTGTCACGTGAGCACTGTGACGTCATCACGTTGTTCACGCTGATGACGTCACGTGAACACCGTGACGTCATCAACGTGATGCCACCATTGAGGCTAGATGCTGCGGACGCGAAAGCGCTAAACAAACGTCAAGAGGAATACATGTTATGTGCACATCCCCATCACGGCCGAAATGAGCAACAACAACAACACGAGAACGCGTGACGCGCGATGCCGTCAGTGTCGTTTTTGCTAATTTTGCTGTAAAGCTTGTTTACGCTCTGGGAACGACACGCGTGGCTCGTTACGCCACTTTTCCGCCGCATGTTGTCCGCCAGCAGGTACGATTGCGTCCCGCAGCCCACCTGAGCCAGGTGTTCTCGAGTTGGTTGTTCTCCTCCTGGAGCCTCTTCATGTTGTCCAGGAGGTCCGCGATGACGTCCTCGAACCTCTCGACGACCTGCGGTTTCTCGCTGCTCTGCAGTTCTTTGTAGAGGGCGTTGAGGGTCTCCTCGCTGTCGGACGAAACGAGAGAGATTAAGACGAGCCCAGAAAAGAAGTCCGTGGCAGATTGCTATGGCCGCCGACTGCAGTGCACTCCCATTGGCGACGAGATGTCTTATGGTTCCTATCTGTTGCACGTCACCATAAAGAATTCTCGCAGCGACAATTTTGGGGCTACTATGCTTCTAGTTAGAAGCATAGTGGAAGGTATAGTAATCATCGCGTCCTTCAAATCAACAGGGTCAAAGTTGAGAGTCTGGCATTTCTCCTATTTCCACGAATAAAAACAGAATTCCCGAAGGTCGACCACAGCGGCGCTTTTGGTCGCGCAGGTGGTCAGTACCGGCCATGCATGAAAAGTAAAACTGGCATGTCACGTTGTCGGATGTCGCCATCCCGGTGGATGGTCGTATACACCTTTTCCACAAGGGCGCAGCCATCACTTCTGGTATGCGGTAAAACATCTTTTCGATCTCTCCACGCCGCTGGAAGGTGTTCACGAGAAATGCGTGATTGTCGCACGTTCTTGTTTTGCCTCACCTCTATTTTCTCGCATATTCCAGGTTGAAATGTTTTATTATATGTTCGTCCCGCATACCAGATACGGAACCCACGTGATTGAGAACGACAGGAAACAAAAAACGTCTATAGAAGTTCTAGAAAAAAGTACGCGCGAACGCGAGTACCGCTGTCGACGCCGCGTTCCAACTCCTGGCATAGCCTCCTCTATACTCACAAAACCTGGCAGTTCGACGACGGAGCCATAGAGTGCCCGGCCGCAGATTTGGAGCGCGAGGATCTGGTAGCAGAGAACCTTTCTCGGGGAACCTGGTATTCAGCGCACAGCTTTTGCAGCGGCGAGGACCCGAAACATGGTTTTCAAACCCGACGAGAAAAGAAGCGGTAGCGTGAGGAACGCGAGGAGCACGAGCGGACATTCCTTCTGAACTTGATAGTAAGTGCTTCCATAGGCTTCGTATAATTCCCGCTCTAACTTCAGGTAAGCACCATTCGTCAGAACTGGTGATTCCATCGCTCGGGAGAAGTGTGTTTCGGCGTCTCGCCGCAGCGGGGCGCCCGTTACATGACTCTTCTCTCATCCGTTGTTTGCCGCTCTACGTTTTCCCTTTCGGCGGCCGCGTCTCTTGGCGATCTGCCAGGCTTTGTCAGTATAGGGGACGCTATGGCACTGCGCATGCACTACTACAGAAGACTCTCATATGCGCAGTTCCAACCGGAAGGCCCTTCGTATACCGCAGTGGTTCTCAAACCATCGACGTTTCGCGGACCCCTTGTGGATCGGCGGAAATATTGAAGGACCCCGTTCGTGGTGGGAGGAGAGGAAAGGTATAGGTTAAATATAAATAATCATTTAATAAATGGATATAACTAAGAGGCTTAGTGTGAAGTAGACCTCTCTTATTGACATATAAACGAGAAACCTCGCCTCGAAAGCTGAAACATTCCTTCTCGACCTGGAAAAAGAATAACTTTTATTGCCGGGCTTGGCTGATGAGGCAGGGCTTCGCGGACCTCTAGAATGCCTTCGCGGACTCTCAAAGGGTCCAGCTGGACCGGATTGAGAACCACTTGGTATACCGTATCGGATGAGCAAACACGGCGCCCTAGAGCTATCTAGTGTCTGCAGACTGTCGTTTGACGTTGTATTCGCAGCGTGACGACTGAGCAGACCATCAGAGCATAGCGTCGGTTGCCCGAGGCAGCCTGGGATTGAGAGCTTCTTCCTGCGTAGCTGAGCATGACATCATGGCCGTGTCTTGAGGTGTTTAAGGCTGCGGTCCCACGGCAGCCATCTTGAACAAGGCGTCAGTTCAACCAATAGATGGCGACACGCACCCGTGGGGTGGCCGAAATATTGGTTCACGGTGGGATGGCTCGAGCACCATCACGTTCCCCTCGTGGCCTTGCTCGCGCCGCTGCCAGCTGTGCTCAGCTGGCTCAATAGCGTGGCCCAGCAAACTCATCTATGCGAGAATGTCAGGCTGATAT
>JAZHYW010006482.1:0-58587 GCA_037355805.1 Ixodes ricinus | reverse complement strand
CTTGCGCGTTTCCAAGACAATGTTTGGCGGTACTTGTAAGCGTGAATTTTATCAAGGGACTTTAGCATAAACACATAAAACCTGCAATTTCTCAATAAATAAATAAAAACAAAGTGGATGGCCTTTTTACGGTAAGGCCAAAGAAACAAAGTTTCAAGGAAAAATGAATAATCGAAGAATGTATTCACTGACTTAATTTGGTCCACCATTTTGTTGTAATGAGCTGTCTGCCGCGTGCCCAACGGAAGCATTCCAGGGGTTTACATGTCATCCTCAAGTGCATAGTGCACAGAAGCTTACAACTTTCATCATGCTGACATCGAACAACAAAATGACCGATTCACGTCATCTGTACCCTCTAAAGAACCACGAGAAAGTTGAGAGCCCGCGAATCTTCCAAAAACCGAATGCATCGGTTCGATTCAAGCGCATTTCATCCAGTTTGTCATCGCTCCCGATTTTACGATTTTGTGAGGCGCACTGTGTATACCTTGTGCGGTAGATTACTGCCGTCGGGACGTGGGATGTGCTGAGTGCCGCCATGTCTTGGAGGTCCCGGTACCCGAGTTCCCGGTTGTGCCATCTGCACAGCGTCAGGCAGCGTGGCCATGACTTCGGTACTGTGGTCCGACGAACTCAGGGACCCATCCTCTGAGCGGATATCCTGCCGTATAACGATGATGATGATGATGATGATGATGATGTGCTTAAAGACTGGTTTACACGGGACGCCATGGTATCGTATCGACAGTTATCTCTACTTGTTCCTGCCGAGAAAAAACAAAGTCGGAGGTCTGAAATGAGTGCTGTAGAAGGCACGCGAGCAGCAGCAAGGTCCTTCACAATGGCCGCTGACGTCACGTCAGTGCTAGCCGTGCATACTTTTTGTCTCGTCCGAAGCGCCGAGGTTTATGGCGAGGATCAAGGTGCGCCGCCAAGTAATGAAATTGGTAAGCAATTGTCAATTTGTCGGTCGCGCCCTCTTTTGATCGGCGTACTATTTGCAAGTTACTGACTATATTTCAACGCCATTTCAAAGGACATAAAAAAAATTGTTGTGTCCTGGGAATTGAAGAGAAATCTAGTCAAGATATAATATCGACATTCTCCCAGCCCCTGCGGATAATGTTTTTCAACCATATTCGCGTGACTCTATCAGGTCCACCAGACCGTATGCGGAAAGCAAGTCGTCTGCTTCCTCCGCTAGGGTTGTGAACTTGTGGCGACTTCAGAACGACGTCGGCTCTGATTGGCTCTGATTGGAAGGATAGTGGGTAGACCTCAAAGCAAGCTGCCTCGGGGTCTACCCACTATACTTCAATCAGAGCCAATCAGAACTCGGCGTCATTCTGACGTCACCACAACCCCTGCAAAAGAAGCAGACGAACTTGTGCTCCCCGTAGCGTCGATGGCGGCCGACGTTCTGATGGAGCCAATCAAGTGCGCTCGTTGTCTTTGTGGGATTGCTAATACCGTGCAAACCAATCACGCAGAAAGATAAGCACAAGGTCACATTCACTGCGTGTGACTGGTTTAGTTGGCGATAAAAAGCGCGCAAGGATGTCGAGAGCCACAAGGATGCCCTTTTGGCGCATGCGCGATAGACTCTATGGGATCGCTGAGGTCGGACGTCAATTGAAACTACGTGTATAGTGCCAGTAAAGAGGCATAGCAATTCGAGATAGGAACCCTGAGTTGGCTTTTGATCACCTCGTGGTTGGACAGCTTGGCAGAAGAGACAATCCTAGAACGTTCTTCTTAATCCTCTTCAAGAACACCGGTGGTTGGGCTGGCCGTTTCTGCCGTGGTCCTTGAATTGTTCACGCACATACGCAAGGAAAAGACGGTTCTAAAGTAATGCTTCGTCTTCTTCGATCCACCTTTCTTAAAATCACGGTTTCAGAGGTTCTGGTACCCGCATTCGGATTTCATGAATTCACGAGCGACTATGACGGGCTTGCAAGTGAGAGGATCGTGCCAGCGCCCGTGGTGTGCACGCGCGTTCTCTGCACAAACATCGCGAATCGGCGGTCTTCACAAAAGACGGATTTGGGGGGATCACCAGATTTCTGTGGCAGTTGCGAAGAAGTAAAGACTGCCTTTGCGTATCGGCATAGCCTCCTCAATACTCACAAAGCCTGGCAGTTCGATGACAGAGCCATAGAGTGTCCGATCGAAGATTTGGAGCGCGAAAATCTGGTAGCACAGAGCATTTCTCGGGAGTCTGGTATTCAGCGCACAACTTCTGCAGCGGCGAGGACTCGAAACATGGTTTTCAAACCCGACGAGAAAAGAAGCGGTAGCCTGAGGCTATGGCCTAAGGAACGCGAGAAGCACGAGCGGACATTCCATCACCCGGGAAAAGTGTGTTTCGGCGTCTCGCCGCAGCGGGGCGCCCGTTACATGCCTCTTGTCCGCAGAGCCGTTGGCGAAAGCGCCTTTACCAGCTTGAGAAAAAGTTCGGCTTCTTCACAGAACCGGTGGAGGCGACCACAGAGAAGGAATGGGAGTCTGTGGTGCGGAAGAGGGTTCGCGAACAGGAGAATGTGCAATGGCTGGAGGCTGCCCGGACAAAGTCAACCCTTACCATGTATGCGGAGTTAAAACAGCAAATCACGGCAGAGACGCGGCTGTACGACAACAGCTTGGGCAGCCGCCTATTGTTCGAGGCTCGTGCGGGAGCCCTCCGCACACTGGTGTACAAACAGCGCTTCGACAATAATGTGCAGTCGACTGTATGCCGAGTATGCGAGGGTGAGAGCGAAACCGCGGAGCACATCATACTCCGTTGTGGCGGAATCCGGCCATCTGCGACTCCTCCCACCGAAGAGGCGAACCAACTACACGAAGGTGTCCCGCCTCTAGCGACAGCGCTGGGCTTCTCGACAACAAGCGAAAGAGCCAATACTACTGAAGCCTTTTGGAAGACAATCGAGCAGACGAAAAGACGACTGGAGGATTGGTGGCATCATACACAACACAGGGGGCGCTGAATTCACCCCCAGGCTTGGGCACGAGTAATCGAGCCCGCCCGTTATAAAGGGAGCAGCCGCAGTATCATCATCATCATCATCATTGTCTTCCGCTCTACCTTTTCACTTTCGGCGGCCGCGTCTTGTGGGGATCTGCCAGGCTTGGTCAGCATATAGAATAGGCTATAGTATAGGGCGTTTTCACGTGACGTCGATCCGCCATTTTGTTGTTACGGCGAATTCAGGTGGTCATTTCCCGGCAAAATATTTTGCCATATCTTCGGCGAGGGCGTTCGCGTCAAAGGCTGGCGAGTGCAAGCTCTTGGGTTAACGTCTCTCAGGCGCGAGGCGGCAATTTGCCGGCTCAATTTTTTCCCGGGCTCCATGGGATGCTTGTCTGCCAGACTGTATCCGGTATCGTCACATCCGAATCAGGAAAAGGAACCAAACGAAACAATAGAGAGTTTTAGTGGATCGTGTGTTCAGTCCACGCCATTTGTAGCGGGTGCTCGCTCTTCCACTTTGATGCATGCCCTGTAGCGGTCGCCCGTATAGCGGTAGCGGGCCTTTGAAAACGATCTACTAAAACTCCCTATTTTTCGCCGAAAGCGGTAAATAGCGGGTTTGAGTCGTAATGCCCGAACAGGCGCCATTCAGTGTTGTGGAAATGCTCGAGACAGATGCCGCGTACCACTTCTGGCAAGAACATGGCGTCTGAAATCTAAATCAGTGTTGCGCTGTGCCGCCATGATCTTTCCTAGGGCTGCACGTTGCACGTTCCTCTTGCATCAACGCACCTTGCGCTACTTTTAAAACATGAAGAGGTTTTACCGAGCCCCACTAGAGCGACAGACAGAAACAAACGACAGTGACAAGCCTCAAACACATGTAGTATGCTCCCGATGGTACTTTTTTTGGGGGGGGGGGGGGGGATCGGTGGCCGAGAGCTCGGAGCACGTGGAGCGAAAGCTAGCGCTGCAGAACCCAGGGATCCTGGGCTCCATCCCCACCCCTGCCCGTTTCGACCTGGATGAGCATCGTACCGGCTGTGCGGTCGTGTATCACTACTGCGTGGTGCACGTTAAAGACCCCAGGCTGGCGGTTTATACTGCAGTGGCTAAATTGCTCACCTGCAGCGAGTGACTCGTCGCAACTTTAAAATGGCTGACCAACGACTCGCTGTATAAATATCCACACAACCCCAATTATTTACACCAGACGCCCCCTGAGACACACTAACTTCCGGCTGTATAAACAAACACACAACAATTTGCTTTTACTTGCGCCCAACTATCCATTCTTCTATGATAGCTGGAAAGGCTGCCGCCATCTATGAGCGACGGCGGCAACCAGACAACCAGTCTGGTTGCCGCCGTCGCTCATAGATGGCGGCAGCTGTCCAGAGGTTTGTGTAGGTTTGTGTCGACATTTGTTCGGTACCGGACGCCATCCTCGTTGTGGCATTGAGTTTGAACGTGCGCAATGCCATTACGCAGAATAGACCTTCTTTTTTGTTTAAACGTGTTTAAACTGCTTTGCGGGGACGTAGACGCGCGATATTTTTTAGATTGTGCACGCGAAATTCATATTATACTTATACGTTTTTTTTTTTTTGAAGGAAACGAAAGATTTTGACAAACTGTAGTCGAGGTTTTGTCGCAGCGCGCGAGGCTTCTGAGTGTATTGACACTCACGGGGTCGAGTGCAGGAAAGTATGTGGGCAGAATCGATCCGCGGTCAGAAGCTTGCGCATCCCTTTTTTCATCAGTTGCTCCCTCAACGGATCTGAGGCAAAGGAATTGACTTTAAATCTCCAGATGCAGTTTTTTTTTAAATATCTGAATGATATTAGCAAAGAAGCATGAAATAATAAAGATCTTCAACGACACGGTAATGCTGCCTTCACACTGCAGTGTTCGAATCGCAACCGCGAAGCGGATCCGCTTTGAGGAATGCGGTTCTGCCGCCAATGTGAATAAGAGAGGGAGATTTTTAAACGGGCAAATAACCGCTCTGCTACTCGGTGAGTAGCGTTGAAGGCCAGGTCTCTAGAGAACAGCAAACTAAAGCCGCTATCGAGCTGCTAATACAGCACCGGAACACAGTCCGCAGACATTTCTTAGGCCTTCCTTGTAATACGACCCTGTCATATGGATCGTACAAGAACTGTCGGCAGACATATTCAAAGCCTAGACAAGTATGAAGGAAATATGATTGGAGCATGCGAACAGTATAATGCACGAGGAGAATTACTGGGGCTTTAGTGAGTGGAATTATTAAACGGGTAAAGAATGGCTCCGCTACTTGTGGATTAATGTTAAAGGTGAAGATTGTAGAGTTCAGCAAACTCGAGATAGTTGCACGCTGACGTAGTCGACTGACGTAGCCTGTTCGAAGCTAGTGCCCCTAACGTCACCCAAGCACCGCTAGATGGCGCCACCAGGCAAAACGGTCGCGCGCGCGCGCGTGTGCGCGCCTGAAAATAAACTTTGCAAGAAGGCCGCAAGTGCGTCGCGATCCCGCAATCACGCGCTCGGGCTCAGCGACGGCAGTGGTTTGAGCCGTGCGTCAGCACGACGTGGGTTAAAGAGAGAAAAAAAAAAGAAGAGCGCAAAACACAACGGAACGCCGAGGAAACAAAATGTGTGTCAGGTGCAGTCGAACAGAGAGCGAGCGCGGAGAAAGGCACACCTGGGTTCGAGGCTATAGTCCGAACCAACGGCTCCCGCGCGTCGCTCAGTATACCCTCCAACCCGGGAGTCGATCACCTCTCTGTGCGCGAGGAACGGTTCCCGCGGCGTGCGTACGCAGCTGCCACGGAGGAAAAGCCTTATTCCACATCGAATCGTCAAGGTCTGTCGCATTTCCTTCTTTCATTCTATACCCTCGTTTTTCTAACGTACAAACACGGACTACTCACTTTGGCCGCATTGAAGTGCATTGACAACGACTAAAAAACAAGTATAAAAACTCCGGTGGCTCATCGCTGTGTGTTTGCGTGTTAGCCAAGCTAGGAATGTCGGTATAGTCGATGACCGGGAGGGACGACATCTTTAGACAAAGTCCCCAAGTCCTTGTCGTACATGGGCCTATATGGTGCGGATACTTAATGGACACGTTGTTGTTCGAGCGTTCCCAGCTGTTGCGTCGCAAGGACTGTAGATTATACTTTGAGCCTTTGCGTCGTTTATTTTATACGACGGCGGAATCTCGCTTTATCGGCAAACCGTGTGTTGTGAATCCTTGCACCTGCCTTCGAATGAACCGTGCGAGAGTTAGCTCCCGACTCCGCTTCCGACGTCGCTGTAACTGCTGCGAAGTGTCCGATGGTGCGTATACGGACCTTTAGTCCATCAAGAGAAGGTGCGTGTCCCGTGCTGCTTGGCTGACTACGCTATAACAACCACGTCAGTGCTTAACGCTTCGTTTCGTATTTTACGCGCACAGTCTATCATCGAAATAATGTTATATACTTACAATCTTACATTTCGTGTAAACCATCCTTAGTTGCAATAAGTGTTTTTGAACGATTTACGTTTAGATCCTACCAGTCTTGTACACGTTACTGAAAAAAACAATACAATTACTATTGCTTAAAAAGTTTTCAATAAGATTACTTGATTACATGAGGAGAAAAGTAGTTGGCCGTTACTTAAAAGTAGCAGTTACTTTTCCAAGTACCTCAGATTTTCAGAACGACAGATTTTTCTGCCAGTTTGAAATCTTCCGTACTGTCCATTATTGGATAGGATAACCGAATTATAAACTACGAATCTTCTTAATTTGCCAATTTTACTAATCCGTCCTCCTGTCACAGACTGACGATTTCTTGGTAGGACAACTTGTAGAAACAAAAGGCGCCGTTAAAAAGGGACGGGGAAAATAGTAACGATTACAAATAATTTTAGCACTTCCTAAGGTAATACAATGACTCTCGTGCCTACTTCATAATAAGTGGGATCAAATGATTACAAAACAACTTGAAAAGTAATCGATTGCAAATAATTTGATTGCTTGCGATGAGTACCGTGTACAAGTCTGGGTCCTACCACCTCTCTGCTCAGTTGTATTGATTCGAAAGAAAGAAAATGGAATAATGGTGATGTCTTTTTGTTACGGTTTAGAACGTCCCTGACACTATACGAGCAAATGTTTTGTGAAACTTTTGCTGCACTAGTAGTAAAGTGACTAAATGGCAGACGGGTCTAAACTTGGTCTTTTAGTCTTCGTCCCTGCTCTTAAGCCTTCTATCCTGTAACTTAAACCAGCGCGCTCCAATTGGTCGACTCTACTGCAGGATCAGCGTGCTATTGACGGATAGTCGGCGGCAAGCTAAGAACCATATAGGCGCTCGGTCTCAAGCTCGAGCTCTTCTGGGTTCTTAATTTGTCACTGACAATAGCCCATTCTATGGATTGTTTTAGTTTGTTCACTGCACATGTTGGAAATCGGAGGTTCATCTCCGATCAGAACGGAGCCAACACAATGAGGAGCGCAAGTTCGTCTGCTTTCTGCAGACGGGTTGCGATGATATCAGAACGCCAACCTCTTATTGGCTGATTGAAAAAAAAAAGTGGTGGGTAGGCTTTAAGGCCTCTAGCATTGAGGTCTACCCACTATCCTTTCAATTGAAGCCAATCAGAGCTCGGCGTCGTTCTGACGTCACCACAGCTCCTCTGCAAGAAGCAGAGGACTTGCTCTCCTCATAGACTAAAACCCCGAGAATCGAAAGAACGAGGGAGGACACGACACAGAAGTCTCAAGATATTATTGAGACTTTCGTGTCGGGTCGTCCCTCGTTCTCCTATACACTTGGTTTCAACTCGAGTCCAGATGCAGCTGTCTCTACGAACCGAAGGGACCAATCAGATCGCTTTAGAAGCGCACCATCGCGGTGTTCGTCGTGTTTCTCTACGTGTTCTACCATTGATGAACCAATCCTAAACAGAAAAGGCGTAGTGACTTGCGCTTTTGATGCTGCTTGATTGGTCCCATTAGCTCGTAGCGTCGGCGGCGTCTGGACTTAGGCTGAAACCAGGTATATAGTCTCGGGGTTGTAGTCTGTTGACGTCCAACCATCACCAGCTCGTTTGCTCCCTTACTTTCTGGAAACATCATCTTTGCTGCGCGGAGCAGCGTCGGCGTCGAAGGACTGCACACCATCGCGGCAATATGGCGGATATCAAGGGGCTTATCGCGTCAGCAATACTTGTCGTTGAAGTGCGTCGGTCAACTGCGTTCGAGTGGCGCTGCTCGAAGCAGTCAAAAAGATAACCCCGGAACTCGATGCGGCTTCATTTGCCGCGGACGTCGACTCGCTCGAGTCGACTAGAGCTTTCCACTCGAGTCGCATTAGCCTCGCCTCGCGACGTCTTCTTGACGCTGATGTCATTGACCTTTGCCTACCTCGCGGTCTGTCGTATATGATCCCACAGCCGTCAACGAGACTGGGGATTTCTCGGGCGGTGGTGACGTCACAGTTTCGGGGTAACAGCGCTGAGTTGACCCGAGGCACTATGCTAAAGCGGGAGCATCTGCGCGAAGAATGTCAATAAGAAAACGTGTCACTGCAGCCTGCGGTCATGTTCGGAGCTCGGCAGCGAACACCGTGTGTTTTATTTTATTTTATATTTATTTATAACATACTGCAGACCATCATGGTCCAAGCAGGAGTGAATACGAGAGAGTAAATCGCACCCAGTACACGACAATATACAAGGAATACCTTCAACAGGAAATACAAATAAATAATTTTTGCACAGTAATGTGTGAGCAATATCACTCATAAGCGGACCTTGGGGGGGGGGGGCGACTGGTTTCCACCCTCCCTAAGGCTTTTAAGGTCAACTTTTTCTTAATAAAAATCAACGTACACTAGCTTCTTTTTTTTGGGGGGGGGGGAAGGGGAGAGAAATGACTAGTTTCTGGTAACATCACAAGTATTAGGTTAACAAAACAGATTGTGCGACGTTTCGCCCGTAATGTAATCCCCTTGCAACCCCCCCCCCCCGAGATGTCTGGAGGGTTTTTACCGAGATGCCTGAAGGGTTGATACGGAGATGTCTGAAGGGTAGTTACCGAGATGTCTGAAAGGTCATCGCTTTGAAGCGCACTTTATGCTGCCTTTATTGCCTCGCTTGGAGCAGGCGATTTCCTGGTCAGGTAAATGTCAGGTCAGAGTTGATGCGACGCGGCTTTTATCTTTGCTTCGTGAACAACAACTTCTGTTTTGCGCAATCGAGAAAAAAAAAACAGATTGACTGGCGTATTTTAATTAAAAAATATATAAAAGTAAACTCTAAATTTATACAACTAGCGAAGTAAACAAAAATGTTTTCAACGAACATTACGACGCCAGAAGAAAGGAGGAGCTTTTATTAGAGACGGTGCGTTTCGAAGGAGCCGTTTAGCTCAGTAGATTTTAACAGGGGAATTGTACCGACTTACGGTAATCGTGAGCGCAAATTTCGTCTTATTTCATAATTTTGTTTTGGACGTGTTCATGTCCGTTTCGTTTTCTTGCTCAAAGTACCCGAATAAAAAAACTGTATTTTTTTAAAAATAAATCTATAAGTCTCCAGTTTGGATATATTTATACGGCGCCGCTAAGATAACGCAGCGATAGTAAACAATTTCCGGGTTGTTCATTAAAAAAAAAAAAACATTCGTATGGAAATTTTATTTTATGATGGTTGTATAGTATATTAATGGGGGACGTCGTACGCATCGCGACGCAGGCATCATAAACAGGCGGCTCGCGTTCTTCTATATTTATTTCGCAGCCTAGAAAATTATTTAACTCATAGACCGGATCGATGGATGACACAGCCGCGTATAGAGAGAGTTTGGTCAATGGGAGGAGCGGGCAGAGCCAGGACGTGCACCAGACGCAGAGAGAGGGCTTGACACGCTCTCTCGGCCAACCAGAAGCCGAATCCCCTAGCGGTGGTAGCAAAAAACAGTTTTAATAAGAGCGTAAGCGTAGTAACTCTTCATGGTTGAAAATATGGTGCACGTGATGTTTCGATCATGATCATGCAAAAAGACGTAAGAAACGAATGTGAGCTCGAACTCTGTTTCGCTTGGACAGAGTGTGACCGCTCGAACGAGAGATTCCCGGCCCTCGGCGCCTGGCGCAGGGATTGTGTCGATCGTTCCGCTAATCGCGCTCTTCCACCATGATTTTGGATGACCGCGATTGAAATATCACGGGCACCATATTTTCAGTCACCGAGAGTTACTCCGTCGCACTTATTAATTTTATTTCTCACGACCACCGCCAGGGTCGTGAGCTTCTGGTTGGCCACATTCGAATTTGTGCAGACGCCCTGGAACACGCCCAGCCCGCTTTCGGCCAATGGTGCCTCCTCATTTGCCTCCTATACTTCCCAATGAATGGCCAAACTCTCTGTATATACGGCTATGATGAATGACGCCATCTAGGAGCTGCTGCGGCAATTATCCGAGTCCGCCATTGATTGCGCACGTACTCTGAGCATGGATTGGAACACGACGATCCAATCAGACGCATCGTGCCCGAGAAATGGCGACCTCCAATGTTGCTCGATGATGAACTTTTGAAAAGGATCTGAAATGTACTCAGACTGACAAACCGGAATTTCATTGGCTGCTCAGCGATAATAATCCGTCACGCCCTGCCTCGGCTGCCATTTTTTTATTCTACCGTAAATCTTTCTTTATTGTGTAATAAAAATGTAGGTTGCGAAACAGAAAGCGTGCGAACCCATTCCGGCAATAAGTAGTCAATATATATACGAGTATTTATTAATTTATTTATTCGGAATACTCTTAAACGCGCTCCAAGGGAGAGAATTACAGGAGGGGGAGGTACATAAAATGCAAATATATATTAAGTAGCAAAAATGTAAACATGACAGCAAAACAAAAGATACAAAAACAGGCTAAAACGGTAAATAAGATAACTATAAGTAAAATGCATACGAGTAGGCCAGAGAAACACTAGGTGGCATTATCACTGCACTTCAGTTTATGCAATTCTGTGACGTCACCTTTTGGGTGGCTGTGTGTGCTGGTAGGTTACTAATCGATCGTGTAATGCGGACAGTCAGTTCTTACAAACGCGTACACTGTCAGGAATGTCTGGATTCACACCGCCCACACTCGCAGAATGGGGGGGGGAGGGCGACAAAGTCAACGCATTTTTGCACCTGTGCGAGTGTTTATGTAAAATGAGGAACACGTATAGATATATCTTCTGACGCAGGGAGGTCTGTTCAACTCGAGACAATGAGCATTATTTGACCGCTGCGGGGTGGGGCCGGGGGCGATTGAGAATGTTTTCCGCTGAATGTAGCGTTTTATTCGCCTAACGCTTTTCCGCAACGTGACGTTAGTCTCTAAACGCCGCTATAAGTACACCGTTCTGCATTTTCGGGTTTTATATTTCATCATATTTGGTGCTTTACATTCAAAGTCCTAGAATGCATGAAATGCATTAGGGAATTGGTTTGTCACATGACGCTTTTTTCCCCGCTAAGTTTAGCGGGGAAACTGAATTAGTAGGGAATTGTAGTAGACCGTTTCCGCAGCCCGCTAAGCACCCGGATAGCGCTCCGTTATCCTCCACAAGACCTTGAACTATGCAGACAAAGCTGGCGGCGCGCATGCGCAGCTGCGGCGTTTTCTTCGGGGATACCGTAGCGGAGGAGAAAAACGATCTACTACAACTCCCTAATGTCTGGGTCAAAAGACGCTAATTTTCCCGCTAAACTTAGCGGGTAACTGATTTGGTTTATAGGTCACGCTGTCAGTTTTCCGCTAAATTTAGTGAAATGATGATTTGGTCACAGGGCGTGAATTTTTCCCGCTAAACTTAGCTGAGAAACTGAATTCGTGCATAGGTGTCGTGATATCAATTTCCCCGCTAAATTTAGCGGGATAATGCACGGACGGACAAAAATTTGGGATTTGGGGTAGCGTTCAAAATAATTCTATGCTTTACAAACTGCAGCTGAATTAACATTGCACTACAAATAATTCGAGCACGCATTTAAGTACGCAATAGTATGCATCGAATTTTTTTTTACGGCGATATTTACTTTTAGCATAGTTTAACTTTTTTGTTTTGTTTGCGTGATTGCTTTTTAAACTGGGCTTGCATAAATAGCCGGTAATATCAGATTATGGCGATAATTTGAGCCGTGCACCGGCCAATTTTAACTCCAACTTGGTGTCCAAGGTTCCTATAACTCTTTGTTAATAACGTTTATAATGTGGACGTTCCACTTCATATCAACTTCAAAGGAACAGCTAGAGTACACATGCACATTTGTCCAAGACGTACCCCCAACGCTTACGGTGAATTGTGTTGGCGATTTATTTCCGGGTTAAACGCTTATGCATAATGCTTTGTTCTTGCCAATTTCTATGAGCCAATCGTCACGCGGATGTATAAAAAATAATAACAATTTTTACACTTTTTGGGGGTAGTTTTTATGGTTAGTAGTTTTTGTTTATACAGAGTCCTGATGTCCTTCGCCGTTGTGCCGGTGTGCACTGGTCACAACTGCGTTGAGCAATGCTTTCGAAATTCAGTGCCATCTGGTGACTTAAATAGCAGTTTATCTTTTGCCGCACTAATGATAGTTGACCTACAGTCTTTAGTATTTTTCTGGGCATCCTCACTTTCACTAGTCAACGGCAGACGAGAATGTGTTCTTTACCTTACAATTCTTTCTGGACCTCTCAGTATCGATAGTGATAATATACAAAAGTTAGGAACGGAGCACCATCTCATATTGACACTGTGATAAACCTTTGTACATCGGGGGGCTTTAAAGTCGGTTATGTGCCGCCAACAGAGTGACTAGACCTCAGTTAAAAAGAACGCTTATGCAGCTCTTGTATTAAATTCCGGCGTCGCATCCTACACACGTCTCGCATCGTACACACGCCTCGCATCATACGCTTCGAAGCATCTCCTACTTCTTCCATTCTCAGTAACCATAAGTTCGCCATTAGTACGGCCATAGCCTCCTCTACATCTCAGTATAGAGGGGGCTATGGTACGGCCATAGCCTCATGATAATTACGTACTTGGGGGATCGGTGGCCGAATGGGCTAGCGCACACTAGTGGCACTAGTGTGTGCTAGTGGCTCTCCTGAGTCAATAAAGATCACTATTACTCTTGCTATAAGCTCATTTAGTGGCCCTAGCGCACACCAGCTCGAAGCGCGCGGAAAGAAAGCTCGCGCCGCAGAAGCCAGCATCCTGGGCTTCTGCCCGTTTCGATCCGGATGAACATCGTACCGGCGTGCGGTCGTGTATCACTACTGTGGAGTGGACGTTAAAGACCCCAGGCTAGCAGTCGTACTGCAGGCTAAATTGCGCTGCGTGGGCAGAATAGGTGCTATGTCTGTCTGTCTCAGGGTGAAGACATCCACTGTTGCACTGATGCGTCAGCGCATGACGCCTCGCGCACTCGGTGCGTGACCTGGGCGCTAAAATGGCGTCATACATTAGCCAAAGCTACGGTGAGCTCAGACATCGGATTGCGCGCACTTCAAATGCATAAAAACGATCTGGGCGGAAACATGGCTGAAATGTCACCATCAAGCAAAGCGCGCTCTGTCATGCAAAGCACTCTAGGTACAGAATTCAGCCACGCATCTGGCAGACGTAGAGCTGGCCATGCTGCATGAAACGAACTAACGACTAATTATAGAGAGACTTGCACGCTCCACCGCGCTTTTCCTCCGTTGTTGCGTCTCCTGCCACCGCACCTCCAGTCGCCTCTTCGTCACCTCCACAGTCAAGCGAATGTCCTCCTGCTGCCGCTCCGGGCGCTTCCCTTGTTCATCCAGTCCCTCGGGCATCTCTGTTCTTCACCGCCTTCCAGGAGACCCAGGGAGGTCCGACAAAGTCGCCGTCAGAGGCTCCGGCGCGATGCGCTGGCATCGTGGTACCAAGTGCTCCATTGTCTTCTCCGTCACTTCACAAAGCGAGCAGGCCCTGTCCCTCCGTGAACGTAGCTCGCCAGATCCGAGTTCGTAGGGTCCCGATGCGAGCCTCCGCGAGAAGCTCACTGCCCCTCGAGTTGTCATAACACGTCCCCTTCTCAACGGCCTTCTTCTCTGTGACGTACAGTCTAAGGAAAGGTTTTGTCTTCATTCTGGCTGTCCACCTTCTCGTCCCTGCCGCCTGTATGTTTTCCGAGAGCTCTGCGGGTTTGTCTCAGCACCTGCCTACACCTTCAAGCAGTTCGTCGGAAATAGGTAGCGCTGCCGTAGTCTTCGCACGCTTTAGATCCACTTGGTGCCTCTCTCTCTCTCTGCTCTGTACAATGTAGCGCAGCATGCGGTGAGCCCAGTTTTTCTCCTGCAGTCCGTAGAGACGGCTTTCGTAGCATCGCCTTGGATGCGGCCTCTGTCGCCTCAAATATAGACCAGCCCAGGTCCCCCTAGAGTCCTTCGTTGGGCACTGCCTTTGTGACCGCTAGGGCCATCGTTCCCACATCTTTCTGCCGCCTCTCCAGGGACACAATTCTTAAGCACGAGAGAGCAGCACACCATTTGCGAAAGTTACGCCTGGAACGATGACCATCTTCCACAGGCTTCGGATCCCCTCGCACCTGTTGAACTTCCAGATTTCTCCCGAAAGGATTCCCTTCCCGAGTGCAGCTGTCTTTGTGTCCCGCTCATGATCTGGGAGGTAGTTAGAACATGCATTAAGGGTAACGCCCAGGTATTTGGTGGTGTCTCAGTTGGTGATAGTGATCTAAGTGGCCACAATGAATTTCGGAAAGGGTCTATTAAAAGCATTTTAAGAAAGTCTGCCAATGGTTTTAGCATGTATTCTTTTCCCGCAGACATTGTGGAAGCCAGGATCACACGAACAGCTGTGCCGAGATGGCTTGTGGCCACCGCTGAAGTCACGGAGGGGCCATAGAAGACTCTGCAGGACGCAGTTCATCGGCGGATGCCCCCGGCTCAGCAGCAGCTCCTATGGCGACCGTTCAACTCGAACAGCTGTTCAAGGCGTGCGACACACGCGGTACGGGCTACCTGGACCGCGATGAACTGCGCAAGCTGTGCCATCGGTTCAGCATCTGCAGCCAGGACGCCGACGCCATCTTCGAAGACCTCGACCACGACAGTGACGGGAAGATCGACTTCCAGGACTTCGAGAAGGGTTTCAAGGACTTCTTGACGCAGCTTCCGGCAAGTCCAGCCGACCTCACCGGCACGTCGCCGGCGTCGACGACGTCGATGATGACGGAAGCCGCAGGACATCGACTCAGTGATGGGTCCATCGACACCAAGGTCGAGAACAATCATTCGAAAGCTGAAGACGGTGGTGGCGTCAAGGTGTGGAGCACTCACCAGGCTTGGCAGAACCTCACCACGGAGTTGGTGAGGGCCGGTCAACATGATCAAGTAAGTTTGACAGTCCTGTGCATGTTATACGATGTGCGATCTAAAAGTTCGGCAGATCTGAAGCAAAGTCCTTTGAAACGATTTGGCATGCTATGGCGGAAAACCATGTGAGGCTTGCAAGGCGTCTTGGGTGCCACTCGCGCTTCAAGAATGGCAGTAAACACCGCTGCATCACGGAGAGAGGCCGGAGAAGGTCCCCATACCTCTCTTTGTCTTGCAGTGATGTTCTCACAACACCTGCATACCTCACTTCTTTTCTGCCATAAGCCTGCCGAATAATTTCAAATGTCTTTGTTTTAGATTCGAGGGTTTGACGCTGAATTCATGTTCGCTCTCTTCTGGTATTGCAGTCAAAGCAGAAATCGCCATCGTTCTCGCGCACGTGGTCGCGCGAACTCGTGTAGATCAGCTCCAGAAGTTCACGAAACGACGCTCTTTGTCATAACGGCACATAGTGATCCCTGCCTTCGACAGCTGCGCACGCGTCACCGCTTTGCCTCTTCTTTTCGCGCTACAAGACTTAGTCCCGAATTTTCGGATCGCACCCCGTACTGAGTCACGGCGTATGAGGAGCTAAACATATATTTCCTAAAACTCCCACAAGGCCTCTCGTCGGCCCCACAATGCACCGCGCGACGCGAGGAGTTGTGGGACGTTTCGGTGTACGCTCGAACCGGCCGCGCCGACATGTCGACGTCAAGTCGCCTGAGACGTGAAATAGTCTTGTTTGTTACAATATTAGAATTGTCTCCACGTCGCCGCTGTTTGTTTAGTCAAGACTGCACCGCCTCACACCACCGTCGCGAATATATAATAGACTTCGCGACGCCACTCGCAAATAGGCGCGGCTCACATTTTATTCTGCAGAGCCCGCTTTCCAACGAACAGGTAACCGCCACATGAAATTACGGTTCCGTTCCTGTTCGGGTTAAATGGGGACTTTTAGCAAACCGTTACCGTGTTCCGCGTCCCTTTGAAACATGCTTTTAAGCGCGCGCCCTGCGGTCACGGTATCACCTGAAGCGCGCTTGAAAGCACGCTTCAAAGACTCGGGCAGTGCGGTACGCCGAACACGGTAACGGTTTGCTGAAAGTCTGATGCGTGATTTCGGTTACGGTTTTGTTCCTGTTCGGTCAACAATTATAATTTTGCTCCGGTTTTCAGTTCGGGTTCGGTTCGACACCCTACTTGAAAGGCAAACCTCGATTTGTTTTTACCGCTTTCATGCTATAAGCTATAAATACATCTGCGGTGCCAGTTTCAACATGCACGTATACAATACAATAAGCCAACGAATTACTACTACTGTTCTAAACGTTCTACACATACGCGATAATAAAAAAATAAAATAGCAGAAAAGAAGGTTACCGTGACAGCCTATAAAGTAAAAACTGCACTGCACACCCCGACATATATATATATATATATATATATATATATATATATATGTATATATACAGAGGAGCATGTTGGTTTGGAGGTTGAAACGCCGAATAAAATCCTCCTGGTTTGTTTTCCACCGTTACCCTGCATCTCTCCCTCTCTCTATATATAGATATATCTATAAGTGTGTGTGTGTGTGTGTGTGTGTGTGTGTGTGCGCGCGCGACATTGTGAGGGTAATTACGGACAAAGCTTT
Organism: Ixodes ricinus; assembly: GCA_037355805.1. Taxonomy (NCBI): domain Eukaryota; kingdom Metazoa; phylum Arthropoda; class Arachnida; order Ixodida; family Ixodidae; genus Ixodes; species Ixodes ricinus. The sequence continues at coordinate 41,559 of JAZHYW010006482.1, read as the reverse complement.
AGAATCGATTCCGGGCCTTGAGAGCCCATATCACGGTCACACCTGCATATGCAGCAGATACAAAGGTACATTTGCTGCTGCATTATTTCATTCCAAAACAAAGCTAACGGGAAAATTATGCTCTCTTTCCCCGAGTACTGTGCTCGTTTTCATTGGTACCTGTACCTCGTAGAGTTTATTTCCTGCGGCCAGGACACAACAGCTGTATTTTCTTTCGATGAACTCTTATTAAAAGGAAACGCGTATAACCTAAACGGTGTCCGAGCTTTGTTTTTCAATTTTATTTTATTTCGCATATTATATCGCTCCTTATCAGGGCTCTTAGTTAAGCGGGAAAAGCGAAACGCTCCAGGGTGTGGCCCGACCTTATCATCAGGAAGTTTCGAACAACACTATCCAAATTAGAGCACTGCACGGGCCCGGGTCAGCCCAAAAGCCCGGGCCCGGGCTTTTGCGCTGGGCTCGGGCTTTTCCAAAATAGCGTTAAGATTACAGCAATAGAGAGTTTTAGGTAGATCGTTCCGATGACTCCGATAACGATCCCCGATACTCTGCCTCCGCCTTTGCGCTTGCATATATAGTATCGTTATCGGGGGTATCGAGGTATCGGAACGATCTACTAAAACTCTTTAATATCGTTACCGTTACCGTCATGCCGGAAACGGGATAGAGAACGTACGTAGTTATACTGACACGGTAAGTCCCCTGCATCTCATTATCGTGAGATAACGAGATGCAGCCAATAAGATCGCGGCATCAGCCGAACAGAACAACGAAGAAAAATTCGTAAGCTCTCAGTGACCACAGTGCTAGTGTGTACAAGGTGCAGCCATGAGGGCTAACGCATTCGGCGTGCCTCGCAACTTTCGAATTCCAAACGTACGTACCTGAAATTTGGCACGCGAACGTAGTTTCGCAAGAAGCTTTGTCTATTTCTTTTTTTCAGAGCTCTAGTCAGATCTGGTAAAATATTAAACAAATGAAAGAAAAATCTATTGGCGGATTTTTAGGGAATCCGTTAGCATGACCCTTGGAAAACGCCACACGCGTCCCCTTTTCGGAAACGCTGACCTATTCACTTTTCTGTCATGGCTTCCTTTTTTGCTTCCTCTATTTCTTGCTGCCCCTTTTTGATTTTGTTACGGGGTCAGTGCTAAGGCCCGTTCACACATTTGCGACCTCTTAGAACCGGGTGCCTTGGAACCTGTTAATATCTCTTACGACGGATGGATGGATGGATGAATCCGGCTGAGCCCTTTGGATCGGGCGGTAGCTTACGCCACCTAGCCATTTTGTTTTACATTTAAGCTTAGAGTATTTAAATGTGAAAACTATAGTTCATTCCGCACGTCGAGAGGATACACTGGCGCCATCTATTGGGTAGCAGTGTAAACTTGGCGGTCCGGCATATTTTTTATTTCTCTGGCGCATTATCCCTTCTTTCTTGGCTCGAAAAACTTTTGTCAACGTTAGAAACGAGCCTTTCTCACTGGTATTACGCACATTTGACCTCGGAAATCCCGGCAAAACCTTCGCTCTTGTGAAACCCAGTTCCAGGGTCACCGCATAGATGGCGCCAGCGTGCCGAGTGTGTTCTCTCGTCCTAAGAAATTTTAAGAGGTTTTAACAAGTCTCGTCTTTCTCGGTCGTACTCGGTTGCAAGTGCGTGAACGGGCCTTTAGCGTTTCCCGAAGGGGAGACGAGTGTGGCGTTTCCGAGGGTCACGCTAACGCGTTCCCTGAGGATCCACCGACGAATCTTCCTGTAATTTTTTCCGTCCGCTTGGACCAGCGCTAGTACTTGGTTCACGCTCCATTTTGTAGCACAAAGCAAGGCATACGCGCTCCGCACACCGGCAAGTTCAGACTCGCTCCAGCATCCGCGCACTCATTGGCTTCCGCCCCGTGACGTCACTTCCTTCTCGCCTTTGTCCTTCGCTACTCTCCTCCTCTCTACGCGGCGCGCTTCCCTTTCCACTGTTTTGTCCATAGACGAACGCCGTCAGCGTTTCCTTGTCATATGGGTACTAAACGGCGGTCATGCATTTCCTATGCCCTACATTCTAAAAAAGCCCGTGCGTCTACGTTCCCGCACAACACTCGGGGAGTCATTCACCGCAACTTACGCGAGGCAGCTCAGCGGATGTCGACGCCGAAACATATGCTTAGACCAAAAAACGCAGTCTGAGTTGTGACATTAAGCGAAGTCAAGAAGTCAAGCTTGTGACATTGCTTAATGTCTGCAACTCAGACTGCGTTTTTTCGGTCTAAACATATGCTTCGGCATCGTCATTCGCTGAACTGCCTCCGTAAGTTGCGGTGATTAACTCTTCGAGTGTTGTGCGGGAAAGTAGGCGCACAGCCTTTTTTTTCGGGGGGGGGGGGGGTTACCGGATGTTCTTCGTCTGCACACTGGTTCGTGAGCTTACTCCCAGGTAGTTATTGTTCGTATATTTCGTTAAAAGTACTTATTATCGCAGTTACCTCGGTCATGGCCAGCCTCTGCTATTGGTTTTTAGCGTTTTTCCGTTCAGCAAACCACCCGGAAGAGAGCTCATAAATCAGTGAGCAGACGACAATCAAGCTGGTATCGGACTTAGGAAATACATAGCCTCCGATTTTGCTTTATTTTTAATATTTCGCTACCTCAGAATTGACCTCTAAAAAACAGCGACGTAAAACTTCAGGCGAAACTGTGTTCGCATGCCCAATTCCAGCTATGTAACCATGGGTTCGAATGAAATGCGAACACCGGAGCGCGAGCGGCCGTCGACAGATGCTGCGCCTTCTATAGAGGTCTTTGAAAACTGATCGAACTGCGGGGTGGAGATTGGGTCGCTGCGAGGGTGAGCCTCCGACTCCGACGCGTTTGAACCTCGCCCAGCACAACCCGAGCTTCGACCCTGCGTCAGTGGTGAGCTGGAAGTTCTGTCACTGTTCGCATTTCCTTCGAACCCTATGTTCGAAATTCGAATTTTGCGAGGCGTCACAAATCTGTCAGTCCTTACGGCCTCACCCTGTACTTATATGGGAGTAAATAAACGAATAAACTTCAACCGAGATGTTTTTGCTCTAAATAATATATAGAACGACATATGATCAAGTTTTGTTTTTGCAGTGTGCGTCCCCTCTACGTGTTATTTATGCTGTTTATTTCGTTTGTTTGTATAGCTCGTTTAAATTTGTTTTTACCAATAATATAGTTATGTTTATTTTTTACTTCTTCCCACTTCGTACTTTCATTTACCCCATTTACTCCAATGTAATGCCCTAAAGGGTCTATTAGGGCAGTGGTGTAGGCGTTACCGAAAAAACAGTAACGAAATACGTTGGTCGTTACTTGCAAATAAAAGGAACGCGTTACCGACTTACGTTACCTCAAAAATAAAATGAACGTGTTACCGTTACCGATAAACAGTAACGCACGCTACTTTTGCGTTACTTTTCATTTATAAATTGACTGTAACAGCGGTTGTTTTTCGGCCACAGCGTTTTTCAACACGCCAAACAAGAGAGCGCGTGCGCGTTTTTTTTTTTTTTACTGAGTGGGACTTTTTGCGTTGGAAAAAGACGGCCGAACTTGTCAAGGTATGTGGAATGAGCGTCGGTAATTAATGACTTCGCGCATATACTTCGTTTCAGTGTAAGTCCAGCCGCAGCCGACGCTACGAGCTAATGGGACCAAGCAAGGAGCCTCGAAAGCGAAACTCACTGCACCTTTTTTTTGTTCATGATTTGTTCAGCGATGATAGAACACGTAGAGAAACACGACGGACACTCACGATGGCGCCCTTTTGACGATGTCCGATTGGTGCCATCAGCTCGCAGCGTCGGCCGCGTCTAGAGTGAAGGTGAAACCAAGTATCGAAACAGAAAAAAAGTTTAGGTGTACTTTATTTCGGGTCTTGGAAAGAGTATGTAACGATGTAACGTAACTATACGTTACCCGTTGCTCTGAAATAAGTAACGTAAGTACGTTACCCGTTGCCGTTTTGAGAATGTAACGAGTAGGTTACTACGTTACTGAAAAAAGTAACGCGTTACGGTAACGCCGTTCCTTGTAACGCGTTAACGCCAACACTGCTTTAGGGTAAATAAATAAATAAATAAAATACTTTAATTGATTTTGTTTGAAAAGGTGAGAATGCGACGAATTAGAGTTCGGACCACCGCAAACGATTTTTTAGTAATGAAATAATTCGAAATAACGTTTTTTTAATTAAAAATTGATTTTAACTCGTCTTCTACGCCCAGGGAGGTTCGATGATTAGTAGTATTCGATGATGAGAAGATGATCGGAGACCCTGTTTTCCTAGGGCAGTGCAAGCTGATACGTACGTGACGGTCACAAATAAAGAAAGTAATGAAAACACCGCGCATATCCGTAGCTCGAGAACCTGCTATGCGGCGAGCAAGTCGTGTGCTCCTTGAGCAGGAGCTGCTGTGACGTCAGAACGACGCCGAGCTCTGATTGGCTCTGACTGAAAGGATAGTGGGTAGATCTCAATGCGACATGCCTCGAGGTCTACCCACTATTTTTTATTTATTTATTCAATCAGCCAATAAGAGCTCGGCATCATCGCAACCCCTGTGCAAAAAGCAGACAAACTTGCGCTCCGTATAGTCAGTGAAACGCAGGGCGTGAAGAGTATGTACCCCGAGTATCTCAAGGCCCGTTCACACTCTTGCAACCGAGTACGACCGAGAGAGACGAGATCTGTCAAAACTTCTTAAAATTTCTTAGGACGAGGGAAACACAGGGCACGCTGGCGCCATCTATGCGGTGACCCTGGAGCTGCGTTTCACAAGAGCGAAGGTTTTGCGGTATTTCCGAGGTCAAATGTGCGTAATACCTATAAGAAAGGCTCGTTTATAACGTTGACAAAAGTTTTCGAGCCAAGAAAGAAAAGATAATGCGCGAGAGAAATAGAAAATATGCCGGACCGCCAAGTTTACACTGCTAACCAATAGATGGCGCCAGTGTGTCCTCCGCGTTGTAAGAGGTTTTAAGGAACCCGATTTTAAGAGGTCGCAAGAGTGCGAACGGGCCCTTTAGTATCCGCAGTCAACGAGATTGCGTCATCTGCCGATACGAATGTGCACGTGCGTCACTCTCGTCGTATGTAGAAAATAATAGGTCATTGTACTTCGGGAGTAAAACTTTTGCTTTGTTTCTTCGCTTTTCAAATTTTTGTTGAGTACCCGGAGGATGGCGTGACCAAGCACGTAACAATCGAGTTTGTTCGGAAGGAAGAACCGAAAGGTCAGAGCGAACGTAGCTTAATTGTCGGTCGTGCTTTTTTAGAGGCACGTACGATGTGCGGTCATTGAGTGCGGAATGCTGAGAGTTGCTCTCCGAGCGCGGAAATACTGCGATGTGCGCAGCTGCGTTGCAACAGATGATGTCACGGGAGCGGGTTATGTCAAGCTGTCGGATGTCCCGATCCTGGCAATTGAAACTAAATGTCCGCAAAAAAAAACAAACACAAAAACACCATGATGGTGCAACTTTTACTCTGTCTGTTTGGTCCCATCAGCTCGTGGCGTCGGCTGCGCGTTTTGAGCTGGAACGAAGTATAGTATATATATGTGGTAAACTGCCGATGTCCTGGCGATCTTTTTTTCACACGAAAAATTGAGCAGACTTTCGGTATTGTTAGAAGGTTTTTATGCTAGATTTGGATTTATATTTTGTATAGGTTTTATTGTTTTGCGCCAACTGTTTTGTTTGGTTATCACTTTTTTACAGGCGGGAGTAAATTAGCGTAAGCAGTGGGTGGAAGGTGGGGGAAAACCTTAACGAGTTGGGCCGGATTGTTTTAAAGAAGGCATATTGATCGTTGACATGCCGATATTTGTTATAAAGTTTACATAAAAATACGTAATAAAAATTTGTAATAAAAAACAATAAAAAATGTGAATTAAGATTAGCAGTTTTATTACAACGTCTAGAACAACCTCTAGAACGTCAACCAAACAAAATGAGGCGCTCAATATAATTGTAGTCTAACATTATTGCAATGGGATTCCGTACCTAAATTAACGATTTCCAGCAGTTTGTGCCGTCCTTCCTCAATCGTCATCTTGTTACCGTGTCTCCCGCTTCTACACGTTACTCAAAAAATAGTTCTGCGTTTGAGGGAATCACTTCTGCCGTGAAATCGACGCTAACAATAGTTTTCACATAAGTTGGTTGAACGCAAAGTAAACAATGTTTCTTTAGTTGGACAGACGAAAACGCGAATCTTTACGTAATACTTGCGGTTGTACGAACGAAAATGAACTGCGCGCTTTTATGCTTTAAAAGCAATTATTGCTGCTCCAGGGTGAACTTTTTCGCTGCTTCAAAAGGTGCTCCGAAAGGACTCGGACCAATCACATCAATGGAGCACGTGTTGTATTTTTTTTTCTTCTGAGGAACACCAGACGCCGATTGATAAGCGCTGGCAAGCTGTACATTCACTGGTGGGACATGAAGCTCGGGACGTTGTTCTCAGGCATACCCAGCCTGGCCATCACGCGCTTTGTGCCTTCCGTCGTGCTATATGATGCCTGGAACGCGTCTCAAACTAACCTGTCTACCACGGCAAATAGAAACAAAAGTGGTTCCTCGAATTTCGCTCGATGACGTAGTAAAAGTGTCAGTTTGTCGCCCTCTGCGATCCTGCCGGTGTCACATTAGCGGCACTTTAGTGCATGTCGTGGCAGCTATACGCCTGTTCCGCTGCAAGTCGCTCCTCCCAGCCTGACAGCTCAATTAACGGGAAGCCTTTAGCAGTCAGATTAGCTGGGAACGACAGCGACAACTGAAACACGCACACACGCACACACGCACACACGCACGCACGCACGCACGCACACACACACACACACACACACACACACACACACACACACACACACACACACACGCACGCGCACACGCACACGCACACACACACACACACACACACACACACACACACACACACACTTGTTTTTATTTTGTCAGTGGCATGCGATTATACCAATATACCACCGAGAATAATCAGAGCCCGTGAACGGCCTCCTCTGCCTCTTTATAACGTCATCACGCTCGGATGGCGTCCCTTCGACGTGTTAATTTGACGCGAGGCTCCAGCCGAACGCTGACGCGGCGCTCGTGTCCAATCGGTGTCTGCGCTCGATCTCATCGTGATGACGTCAGAGAGCGTTTCGAAACGCAGGGCGCTCCATCTAGTAGCTGCTCCGCCAAATATCCGAGTCCGCCGTTGCTCGGGCTCGCAATCTGGGCGTTGATTGGACACGAGTGCTACGTCAGCGTTCGGCGACAACTCGGATCCAATCACGCGCTTCGTGCCCCCCAAAATGGCGGCCGCCAGTGTTGCTCGGCGGGCTTTTGAAAAGGGTTTCTTGGCGATCGTTACGATTCAAAATCCGACTTTTCCAGATTTAGATACGCTAACAGGAAGCCCTGGCGATATCGTTTTGCTCCGTCGCGGTCCGTTCTAACGTAACGAGAGGAAGGTAAACCGTTTCTCGTGAGTTCAAATAAAGCGTCAGATAATAATAGGCAACAATGGTTTTAAGCAACGCGATGGCAAAAATGTAATTTTCTGCAACATTTTTTTAAACTTTTTTTGTGGCCTTATTAATTCGGTTTTATCTATTTTGTGCTACATTGCCAAGACTATAGCGTGGCTTCTACAGTGGTTCAGCTCTGCACTGTTGCCAGAGCACGTGGCTTCGTCTTCTGTCTCGTTTGCACACGCTGTCCTGCGAAGGAGCTTTGACAGCGTTGGAGCACTGCTGGAGCTTCGCTAGCTTTAATATTATACTGTCGAGACCGGTTATAACGAGAAAGTCGGTTATGACGAAATAGCGGCTACAGCGAAGCGTCCGATTTCCACAACCCTTTTGCGCTTCGTCATAGCCAGGTGGTTATAACGAAGCCGGTGGATATGGCAAGTGATTTCGATTCCCGTTATTCATTTTATAACCACGACGGTCTCGACGTGGAGGTCAGAAACACCTGTGGCTTCAAAATCACGTCGCAAAAAAAGTAAAATATAAAACATAAGCTGGCTTTTTGCGCGAGCATTCCTAATTTTACCCTTTATGTAGAGAATTAGAGATATGCCCGGTGAGTTTTTACATTTAGATGCTATGCTATCCAGTGTATTGAATCAGAAAAAAATACGGGTTCGGTTACGGTTCAGGTTCAGGCTAAATTTATTTTGTTCCGGTTCAGTTCCGGTTCGATTAATTCGATCCGCGAACCGGTTCGCGAACCGGTTCGGGGCGCTGAACCGGTTCGCGAACCGGTTCGGAAATTATAAATGACAAATTGCAACATCAAAATAAATTACAAATAAAACATCTGAAATCAGCACATACGAAACGGGATACATCGTCGAAACTAGTAGTGCATAACGTTTATAAAAGCCTGTAGCCAATGCAAGCGGCAAACAACGACTGTCTGATGACAGGGCTGTCTGTCACGGGCGCTAACTCCAGCGTCTGCTGAGCGTTGGTTTGAGCGCACGCGCCCGCTTGAGTCCCATGACTACGCTGGGCAGGCGACGGAAGCAACAGAAGCTCGGCGGATCCTTTGTCAAATTCGAAAGTGCGCGCAGCTTCGCTTCTCCGCGAGCGACTAGGGTTTGTATCCCTGTTTTTTTCCCCGCATTTATCGAGTTTCCGGTACGAAAAAATACGGCATGTAAATCTTGACACTTCATAGCTCGATATACTCTGACCGGTGGTTGGGGCAGCGAAGAGCAGATATAATTCATGAATGCTCATTTCAACTGTAAATAAAATTTCTTTCTCTCCCTCAAACATTATCAAACTCCACAGCCTTTTCTTTTCTCATTCCGATGGAAGCAAGCTTCAAGAACTCGCGCGTTCTAGAAACGTGTTATGAAATGAGCACACAGCAGCATTTAGGATTTACGAGATTGTAGAAAAATGAAATCCCGTGACGCGATTTTTTTTTTGCACAGCCTTCCAATTCTTTTTTTCCGTGCAAGCCGCGACCAGCGCAATACTGGTTCCTATGTCAAGATTCATGGATGCAGCGTTTGTCAAGATTCATGGATGCAGCGTTTATATTCCTAAGACTGAGTGGAGAAGAAAAATATGTAAGCGAGGTGTGTGTCAGTTGACGGCACTTAAAAAACAAATGGCATTGATAGCACATTCATTGTCAACAGCGCGTGGCCGAACCGTTTTGACATGAGCCGGTAACCGTTATTTTTTTCCGGTTCAGTTCCGGTTCGGGTTCATCGCGATAACAATATAACGGTTCGGGTTCGGGTTCAGTTCCGGAAAAAATACCGGTTCGGTTCGGTTTTTCGGTTCAGTTCGGTTCCGGTTTTCGACTTCCCCTGACGCCAACATATCCGACTCTACACGTTTCGCCGCCAATAGCTCCCAACTGCTTAATCCAACCTGCAAATCTCGTAAGAACTATACTTCGCGCGGCATAGGAACAACGCGCGAAACTTCATTTTGCTCCCGTACTTTGGGCCGCATATGGGCCCGTTGCTCTTGGCCAGGTGGCGCCAGCGCATTGGTAAGACGCGACCACGTGATGGATGCGTGGGATACAAATATAAAGCAGTGCCGCAGCGTTCGATCGTGCACGAATCACGGCGGTCGTTTACAAGCGTTTGTCAGTTTTGTCTACGCCCGGTAAGACAACGTCTGAAGGAGTTACATCAATTTGTTTTTTGAAGCAAAGAACTTCAGGTACACGTAGCGCAGCACGTTGGATAGACTAGAGTTTACACAGAAAGAGTTCAAACACTGAAAATAGACGAGGGACAGGCACTCACAGTTCTTTCAACGAAGCAACGACATTTTATATCATGCCCATCACACTGCGAAAAAACACTTTGTATTTTAATTTCTCTGTAATCAAAGTGTTTTTTTTTTCTTTGGCAGTGGGATGGGCGTCGTATAAATATCGTTGCTCGTTCAAAGGACCGTGAGTGTCTGTCCTTCGTCTAGTTTCGGTGTTTTCAATCTTTCTGTGTGAAAAGTAAATTCAGCTTGCGCTTTCAGTGTTCTATCAAAAGGACAGAGGGCGTTCTCGTAGCTTTTTAATTTTGTTGCTCTATCTAGTCATTCTCTTTTATACGTTTATATACACCAATGAAATTCTGCCAGCTTACCGTTGCCCTAGCAAGGTGAAAAAGCGTAATGACAGACAATCGAAACGCGACCGAGAAACACTCGATTCTGTTCGCTGAGAGGCGCTGCGCAAACTTGAGAGCTACGTGCCTAAATAGTCACACAACGTTTTCACCCCACGGTGAGCAGCTTGCGCAGCAAACTGAGTTAAACGCTTTTCTCAAAAAACAACAACAGCAACAACGAAAAACGGTAACGCGCGCAAATGTTTGCTGATTCCGTTCTTTATCGACCACGACGCACTCAGATACGCTCCAGAATCGCCCCGCTGCCGCCTTCGCGCTGCACGCGCCGCGCGAGCACGCAAGTGGTGTGTTTCGTGTTCGAGAACGAGCCCGCGATCGAGTCTCGCAGGTGTGTCCCAGTCACGACTCCGTGAGTGCCCCTTAAAGAGCCTTCTTTCTGGGTTTCCTCTGACGAAGAGCGGGCGGCTAGAGAGCCTCAATGTTAAGAGAGGGACAACTCAAACCAGAAAGAGCGTTTGCAGTTCAATGGCGTTCGCCGCCTGGACAGATTGGTCGCAAGTGCGAGCGCGTCGCGTTCTCGCGTGGCGAGGAAGGCGGCCCGGAGAGTCGAAGAAACATGCAGGCGGGCGAAGTTTTCGCCACCTACTCGTGGCTCGTACTCCGAACCGCCGCCCACGTATCAGCTGATCCCGATTGAGATCGAAGCGGTTGAAAACACTCCGCAATCTAGGCACACTACGGACCGGCGGTTCGCCGTACACTATTGGGCAGGAGATCGAACTATAGGAGCTCTGACCCGTTTGTTGTCCCCATACTCGATGTTTACTCAACACAAGGCCTGTGCACATGCCTAGAGGCCTTATGGGCATGTCCATGTCATCTTCTACAATAGAGCGCGGGGCGAATGTTTAATGCAAAAAATACTAACAATCGACGAAGCGACGTTAAGTGCCGGATCTTTCCTCAGAGAATGCGAGCTTGACCCACTTCTGCTTTTGTGCTGAGCTGGGACCGTGCATGCTGCATTGTTCATGTAGGCCGGAGTTAAAAACAAAAGAGCCCCTCCTCCCCCCTCACCGGAGAACACGAACTGCAGCCGAACGCTGACGCCGCGTTCGGTTATGTCGGTCGAGCGTTGAGTCATTGTATTTGTTGTCCCCATCCGTGTAGTTCTAAAGTTAACCACATGGGGCGTCACGGTCGGTCCTCCTCCCCAATACAGCCAAGGATATCAGCTGCGACTGGAGGTCTTCTCACTAGCGTTCTCGGAAACTTGCAACACGTCAACGCTTTTCTTGAAGAAGGGGAAAGAAAAATAAAGAAGAAATGTAGGAAGAAGCAGCTACTTTTTCCGTCCAGCTGTAAGTCGACAGCGTGGTGTGAGCTTTACGTCCTCGTTGGACCAACCATACGTCGAACTTTCGCCACGTGATATCACGCTCCCGCCCCACACCGATGCTACCTAGCCTGCGCCCTTTCCTCCCAACGTTTTCATCGGTGGATCCACGCAGTGCTGTTTCGATGCGGCGTCAGTATCGCCGTCAGGCGTCTTCCATCAGGCGTCTTCGGCGGCTTACTCTCGTCAATGCGGAGTGTAAGTTCGTCTGCTTCTTTTGCAGTTGTTGTAATGACATCAGAACGCCGAGCTATGATTGGCTTTGATTGAAGGATTATGGGTAGACATCAAAGCAAGCTGCCGCGAGGTCGAGCCACTATCCCTCCAATCGGAGCCAATCAGAGCTCGGCGTTCTCACGTCACCACAACCCCTGGAAAAAAGCGAGACGAACTGCGCTCCGCATAGCTCCAGCGTGTGCTCGTTTTCCCCTCAAAAACCGCAAAAAATCGTTTTTTGTGGAGCATTATTAGTTTTCCTTTTTATGTGAAGTTAGGCCCGTTCCACACTCTTGCGACCCTACTCTTAAAACTGGGTTCCTTAAAACCTCTTACAACGAGAGGACACACTGGCGCCATCTATTGGTAGCAGTGTAAACTTGGCGGTCCGGCATGTTTTCTATTTCTTCTCGCATTATCCTTCTTTCTTGGCTCGAAAACTTTTGTCAACGTTATAAACGGAGCCTTTCTTATAGGTATTATGCACATTTGACCTCGGAAATCCCGCAAAACCTTCGCTCTTGTAGAAATGCAGTTCCAGGGGTCACCGCATAGATGGCGCCAGCGTGCCGTGTTCTCTCGTCCTAAGAAATTTTAAGAGGTTTTAAGAAGTCTCGTCTCTATCGGTCGTACTCGGTTGCAAGAGTGTGAACGGGCCTTTAAGGTATATATAATTGCGCGTTTTATATACGATTCATGTTTTCTTTTGTCGAAGACGCACACGTTTCAAATGCCAAACACCTCTTCTTCCTCCGTCAATCAAACTTTGCCAAAACAAAATCTTCGCGCTAACGTATAATAATTTCGCAAAAAAAAAAAATAAATAAATTAGGTTACAACGAGTTAGGGCGGATCGGGAGATCCGCCAGCGATGACGTCATGCGCAGGTGGTCATGTGTTGGAAAGGGAAGCCGTTGATTGGTCCTGCAAGCGCGAAGCTTCCACAGCACTGTCGGCTTACGGGTGAACGGAGGATAGGCCTCGAAAAACTCGGCGCGGCGAACTCTGTTTCGGGGTTGGAAACCCCCGTAGTGAGGTTCGTCCAGCTGTTTCGTACCTTATCTCTGCTTCACGTATATGATGTTACCGCATGGAAAGGCTACAAGCGCGAGCTCGCTTGCTCTAGGTAGCACGCTCGGCGGCACAAGCTCTCGTGCATCCAGGGCAGCTGCCAGCGCTGATGAGCTCGCGCCTGCGCAACTTCGCTGCGGTCGACAACACAGAGTGAAGCAGATGTATAGGAGCGATCGCTCGCCCCATTACACCGCGTGAACGACACGTTTCTTGGGGACGCATATGGTCGCCATATCGGCTCCTTTCAAACGCAGCGTGGAGCAGTCGTTCTGGCGTGGACAAGGGTGGCGTGGACAGGCCTGGCTTTAAGAAAATCCACGATGATTACAGTTTTTGTTCGGACTGTTGCACAAAAGTTTCATAAATTCGACTTCTTCGATTAAAAAAATAAACAAAGAACAAAGTCAATAAACACAATGTAAAAAAACACAAAAAAAGAAAAACAACAACACAAGAGTGGAACGCTCTATGAATTATTAAAAAATGCAGAAAATATGTAATTGTTTCCACAAAAGAGTTCAAGCTCAGAAGCGTAATTTGAATGTCTTAAGAATTCGCCAATGTGCACTCAATATGAAAAAAAAAAATTGATCAATGAGTTAAGTTTTTTTAAATTTTTTACGAAGAAGGTTTAAAAGAATAATGACACACTTTTGGCGGCGTGAGCGATCCAAAGCGTCACTCAAGATCCGCCTTCACGATTGGCCGAAGGCTGACTATGATCTCAGCAAGGATTTCTCATCGACGGAAATAAGAGTAATTGAAGAACGTTAAATTTTGTCGGTGTTGGTTTCAGAGCGCAATGATTTCAAGCCTCCACCATGCTCATTACAAACACCACCGAACTTGTTGTTCGCAAGATAACTACGTCACGAGACGGAATCATCGGAGGCACAGACACGGTCATGGTGGTAAGAACAGGGCGAAAATAAGGCACGTCATTGGTGAAAATGTTTCGATGACCTTGGGCGCGATGATTGACAGCGCTTGTGACCAACCACTAGCCAGAAATATTCCTCTAGCGTAGGCAATGAGCTTCACAAATACTCTCTATCACAATTTCTAGGCAACGATGCATTCAAGTACCTCATTTCAGCGCGCTAGGGTTGAAATTTGCGACTCTTCGTGACTGAAAGGGCAACGCACGTGACGTTGACGTCACATCGGAATTCAGAATGCATTCTCTCTCTCTCTCTCTCTCTCTCTCTCGATTGCGGTCGCAGCCGCGGCAACGAGCGGGTCGTGAACGCGTGAACCGTGAACGCGTGAACCGTGAACGCGTAAAATCGTGAACGCGGTTCCCTGAGAATTTTGACCCAAACCCCAAAACGCGCCCCACGTTCGCAGTTTCGCCTCGTGTTTCAGAAACCTTTTCTCGTCAATGTCACCTTTTCTAACCTTACTCAGCACCTTGAAACCGCCTATTTCCTACCAATCTCTTACAATTATCTATTTACGTACTTTACACCTCATTTAAAAAAAGAAAAAAAGAGTCAGTTTTTTTTTGGCGTTACTTTGTATAAAAAAGTCTTCCCTTCGCTCATCTAAAAATGGCCGGCGAACGGACGCGGCCTCTCCGCGTCGTGTACGGCACGCTCGATCCCGGGTTACCAGCTGGACGACGAGTGGACAACAATGACTGCGCTGGCTGACAGGACGTCATCGATTTCTGTTAGTATGTCACGGCCTGGTGACGTCAGGAAGAACCGGTGACGTCAGGCGGACTACTTGACGTCAATCGCTCTCTCTCTTTCTCTCTCTCTGGAGGACGCGGCGTCGCTCGGACGGACGTCGCGCTGCATGCATGGCAGACGATTCAGTCTGTACGAGCGTGCAGCTGGTTTCTGCGCAGGCGCAGTGGCCGCACCTGGACTGAGCGTGCAAACGCCGGCTTGTTTGTAAACAGATTGTTTGGTCCCTAACCTTTCCAGCGTATGAAAATCCCCGGCCCTGCGGTGTACGCGATGTCCACGGCCCAGAACACGCACGCGCGCGTTCGGGACCTCGAAAGCGAGGCAAAACACGCGCCATACGCGCGAACGCTCTATAAATGGCGCCGGCCAGAAGCTCTTTTCTGGAACGGTTCATAGTCCGTGAAAGGTTAACAGTAGGTGCTCCGCTTCAGCGCAAGCTTTCTGCTTTTGGTTGCCAAAATAGAAAAAACAAAAGAAGAACTAAACAATTATGAAATCAGCTTTATTTCATTTAAATAAAATTACATATGATTTAAATAAGTGTAGCTAGAAAGTAGTGATGCTTCAGCACTGATGCATTTTACAACACTGCAGATTGATTGATCAACTCGTTCGATCACCGATAACCACGCGGAAGAAAGAATGACTGTAATTGTAAGGTACAGTTTACGGTAAATAACAACTTTTAACTGCTGTAACCCCCGCCATACTAGAACAAAAACAGCCTGATTTTACTAGCTAGCTATGAAAAAGAATAGTTTTAATAATTGAATGGAAACACATTTCTAGTCTCAGTTATTTCTTTAACAGTTCTAACTTAGTTGCAATGGGAAATTACTTTTCTGTAAGGAACAGAACTGAGCAGGTTGGTAGAGATCAAGCTAAACTCTGAGGAACGCAAAACTTGATCGTTTTCTTCCCTCAAGTTGCCTATATATACTTTCTGGTTCTAGGTTGTTTCTTTGGCGCTTTGATTTTATTGCAGAGACGTTACAGCTCAGAACGCAGGTGGTGAGTTCGAATCAGTTGCTGCCGACTAACTCAGAATTGCAAAGACATTATTTATCCCCATCCTGTTCAGCTCATTATATAAGCTTTCTTGTCCGTAGATTTTCTTGCGCTGTTAATACACAAAACAAATGCATACAGAAAGTATCAAATGATAGACAAACGCTAAATACAAAATATTTTGTGGATTATTCTTGCGGGAAGATCCGATTTAAATCGTCATAATAACTAAAACTGGCCTAAATCATGAATTAAATTATGATTTATTTCGAGATATAAATCATCTTGATTTTAGTTCTCTACCCTGGTGGTAACACTTCGTCACGGGCGCAGCCAACGGCAGTCGGAAGGAAAGTTGCACGTGTTGAAGGCGGGGCTTCTACTCTATTCTTGACTTGTCACTGAGGTATACATTGTTCCAATGTTTACGACATCTCTGCCCAACAATCGCGTGATTGTTCGTCGCTTCGTAAAAGCGAGGAAAGCACGTGTCGTATACGCACGGTTACTGAAAACTTCGCTTTTGGAACCCCGTAGCTAAAATGATTATTTGGGGCCGGAATTTCTCTTTCAATCTTTTTCCATTTTTTTTAAATTTTTTGCTTAGCTGATTGTTTGCAAATCGAGGGTGCGGTGTTCGTAGTATTCTCTCATTCTTCTTTACACTCTTGCCCGTGTAGAGGTTCTTGAAGCCCGGCTTTTCTTGTATTGTGCAGAAACATATCAATGACACCTTTTTTTTTTTTTTTGCGCGCACCAGGACACGAACGTATTTTTATTCGTAAAGAACAAACGAAAAAAAAAAAAGAAAAAACGACGCGGCATTTAGCCAAACCTTCCTCCAGATGTCGCGATCTTGCATCGAGGACGTTTAAACACCTCAAGACACGGCCATGATGTCATGCTCAGCTACGCAGGAAGAAGCTCTCAGCCCCAAGCTGCCTCGGGCAACCGACGCTGCCCTGATCGTCTGCTCAGTCGGCGTCGTCGACTATATGGTTGAGCCGCCGTTACGCTGCGAATACAACGTACAAACGACAGTCTGCGGACACTAGAGAGTTCTGAGGGCACCGTGTTTGCACATCCGGTACGGTATACGAAGGGCCTTCAGGTTCCAGCTGCGCATATGAGAGTCTTCTGTTTAGCGCATGCGCAGTGCCATAGCCGTCCCCTATACTGACAAAGCCTGGCAGATCGCCAAGAGACGCGGCCGCCGAAAGGGAAAACGTAGAGCGGCAAACAACGGATGAGAGAAGAGTCATGTAACGGGCGCCCCGCTGCGGCGAGACGCCGAAACACACTTCTCCCGAGCGATGGAATCACCAGTTCCTGATCGAAATGGTACTTACCTGAAGTTAGAGCGGGAATTGCATACGACAGCCTATGCGAAGCACTTACTATCAAGTTCAGTTCAGAAGGAATGTCCGCTCGTGCTCCTCGCGTTCCTCACGCTACCGCTTCTTTTCTCGTCGGGTTTGAAAACCATGTTTCGGGTCCTCGCTGCTGCAAAAGCTGTGCGCTGAATACCAGGTTCCCCGAGAAAGGTTCTCTGCTACCAGATCCTCGCGCTCCAAATCTGCGGCCGGGCACTCTATGGCTCCGTCGTCGAACTGCCAGGTTTTGTGAGTATAGAGGAGGCTATGCCAGGAGTTGGAACGCGGCGTCGACAGCGGTACTCGCGTTCGCGCGTACTTTTTTCTAGAACTTCTATAGACGTTTTCTGTTTCCTGTCGTTCTCAATCACGTGGGTTCCGTATCTGGTATGCGGGACGAACATATAATAAAACATTTCAACCTGGAATATGCGAGAAAATAGAGGTGAGGCCAAACAAGACCGTGCGACAATCACGCATTTCTCGTGAACACCTTCCAGCGGCGTGGAGAGATCGAAAAGATGTTTTACCGCATACCAGAAGTGATAGCTTCGCCCTTGTGGAAAAGGTGTATACGACCATCCACCGGGATGGCGACATCCGACAATGTGACATGCCAGTTTTACTTTTCATGCATGGCCGGTACTGACCACCTGCGCGACCAAAAGAGCCGCTGTGGTCGACCTTCGGGAATTCTGTTTTTATTCGTGGAAATTAGAGAAATGCCAGACTCTCAACTTTGACCGTGTTTATTTGAAGGACGCGATGATTACTATACCTTCCACTATGCTTCTAACAGAGCCCCAAAATTGTCGCTGCGAGAATTCTTATGGTGACGTGCAAAGACAGGAACCATAAGACATCTCGTCGCCAGTGGAAGGCACGAGTCGGCGGCCATAGCAATCTGCCACGGACTTTTTTCTGGGCTCGTCTTAATCTCTCTCGTTTCGTCCGACAGCGAGGAGACCCTCAACGCCCTCTACAAAGAACTGCAGAGCAGCGAGAAACCGCAGGTCGTCGAGAGGTTCGAGGACGTCATCGCGGACCTCCTGGACAACATGAAGAGGCTCCAGGAGGAGAACAACCAACTCGAGAACACCTGGCTCAGGTGGGCTGCGGGACGCAATCGTACCTGCTGGCGGACAACATGCGGCGGAAAAGTGGCGTAACGAGCGCAAGCGTGTCGTTCCCAGAGCGTAAACAAGCTTTGCAGCCAAATTAGCAAAAACGACACTGACGGCATCGCGCGTCACGCGTTCTCGTGCTGTTGTTGTTGTTACTCATTTCGGCCGTGATAGTGACGTGCACGTAACATGTATTCCTCTTGACGTTTGTTTAGCGCTTTCGCGTCCGCAGCATCTAGCCTCAATGGTGGCATCACGTTGATGACGTCACGGTGTCATCACGTGAGCACTGATGAGGTTGAGATGTCACGTGGTTGCATGACATCACGGAGCGATCTATAAATGCTACGCATTTGGAGCGTCTTTGGGATATTAGATTTACAGTGCCCACCAACAGGACTCTGGCAGTTGGTGGGCACTGTAAATAAATAAATAAATAAATAAATAAATAAAATACCGAGAAACTCAGTTCTTATTTATTTCAGTAACGTGTCCAACACAAAACAAAAACAAAGATCGGGGTTGTTTTGTTTTAGGGAGAAGAAAGAACACGAAGAGCACCTACGGCGAATGGAAGAAGAGATGGACAGCCAGGTGAAACTCGTGGAGCAGCAAGCAAAAGCAAAGGTGCGTCTCAACGACTTGTACACCAACGCACTGTGTACAAACAATTCCGCGTTAGCCCACACGAGGTGTGGGCAGCGCGCAGATACCAGATCCGTGAGAGGGGAAGCATCGGCGCATGCGCGATTTGGAGCCCGCATTACAGAGAGTGTCCAACCGCTCCATCAGGGTCACGTGGTCGTTGGCCGCCATTTCCTCCGTACCATGCTTATGTGCCCGTACCTTCCGCAGCATACGTTTGGCATCATCGAACCTGCACTTCTCGGCAAGGCTCGCTAAGAAGAACACATTCGATGGTGCGAAATGTACGCTGCAGAAGGTGTACGGGCGCGGGAGAACGGTACGAAGCAATGGCGGCTGGTACGATGCCATATGACGTCATACGCGAGGCATGCATACTTGCTGCGAGGAGGTGGCGAACCCGTTGGTCGTCTGCGAATGTCTCCGCCTGCTTTCCTCCTCGTCACGTGGCGACGCAGCAACGCAGCGCATGCGCGCTAAAAGGCCGACGACCAGGCTCGAGATTCTGCAAGGCAGAAGATCCTCCTCACCAAAGGGGGGGGGGGAGGAAACAGGCAACGGTGGACAGTCTAGGAGGGGGAAAGGAGGAAGTGAGGGAAAAGTGGAAAGCGCTAACTGGTCGTCTGCCTTTAAGATCGACCGATCGGCGTCCGCCGTTAACTTTCAGGAACGTTCCCCAAGGCTCGCGATGAACCCTCTCTACAAAAGTGCCGACAGTAGCGCCGCCGCAGGGGCGTGACGTAGGAGAGTGAGGGAACAGAGCTTTTTTCATTGCCGCCATATTGAGAGCCCCGTTCCCACCGAAAGCAGTATAGTCGCGTGGCGTGTCCCGAGCTTCTTAGCCGCCAATCAGATAGCGGCATAAGCCGATAAGTTTGCCGAGCAACCAATCACGAAGCGAGAAGCGCGAAAGAAGCCGCGCCCTGCGTTTCTGAGGCCGTCAGTGTCTAGCATCTTTCACGTAGAAGAAAAAAAAAGAAGAAAAAAAAAGATAGCTGTTCGTCGTAGAGAGTCGTCGTCCAGTCAAGGTCTTATATCACGATTTAATTATATTATTCTTTTATAGCTTTAGGTGCGCTGAGGAATGCGAAGTTATTCCACTGTGCTTCTCGCACTTTTTTTTTTGCGCAGTTTTAGTTTATTCATGACGCTGGCATAGTAAAATATTACATCAAACAAATAGCCAGTTTCAAAAATAATGACGGCACTAAGCGAAAAAAAAAAAATCAAACCTTTAGGAGGAGTGTGACCCAGATAATGGCCTCCTATAAGCAGAGTTGTGGGTAACGCGTTACAAATAACGGCGTTTTCGGTAACGCGTTTTTTCCTGCTCTAGTAACGTAGTAACGCAGACGTAACATTTTCAAAGCAAAACATATTTACGGTACATATTTCGAGTAACAGGTAATGAAGTTAGGTTTCTCGTTACGTCTTCCATCACCCAAGATTTCATAAAGAAAAAGAATAATATTATACTAGTGCTTTTCGCGTTGCTAGTCGCCAAGTTATGAATCCATACGCGTATCCCACAAACCTTCAATTTTTAGCCTTTGTACTTCCCACTGCAAAACACTCCCACTTTCTCTTAAAGATGTGGCACTTATGCATACCCGTAACGTGAAACAGTGAAACGTTCGAACTCATAAATTAAAAAAAAAAAGTCGCGAAAAGTAAAGCTCGTTTGCATTTTATTGGTAACGGTATCGCGTTCCTGTTATTTTTGACTAACGTAGGTTGGTAACGCAATTCTTTTTTATATACGAGTAGCAGAGTACAAGACATTTCGTTACTTTTTGTTCGGTAATGCCTACGACACCTACGAGATCCTTTTTTTCTTGGGGGGGGGGGGATTTGGCTCCGTGAAGGTGCTGCCACCACCTCCCAGATAACAAAAAAACCGTAGTGCCGAATGAGATGGCGGCATCGAAGAAGGCCAACGCTGATCACAGGTTGGAAACGAATGTTGCGCCAGCTGACGCTCAACTTCCAGTCAAATTTGAGGCCGAACGTCGACGCAGTCGTCGTGTCCAATCTGTGTTCAGTGTTGGCCGTTCTCCGACGACCGCTCATCTCGTTCGGCACTACGGCTTTGGTATCTAGAGGTGTTGGTAGTGATAGGACAGCTTGCAGGCTTCCGCGTAGCGGACGCAGTCGCGCGTGACCTTACGAACTTGTTTTCTTTTTTTTTTTTTTTGGCCGTTGCGCTTTAGTGATGCGGCCTTACGGTGTTTCATTGTCAATCCCCAACCCTGCCCGTTTCGATCCGGATGAGCATCATACCGGCGTCCGGTCGTGTAATCGCTACTGCGTGGCTGCACGTTAAACACCCCAGGATAGCGGTTGTACTGCACTGGCTCAACTGCTCATCTACAGCTGAGAGACTCGTCGCCCGTTATGGCAGACCAAGTTCTAGGCTGTATAAACATACAGATAAACGCACGCAAGGTTTATTAGCTACCCAGAAAATAACTTGTTCGTGTCGCTGCAGTCCGTTTCAGACCAAGTCCGAGCGCAGCCAGCGCTACGACCCGACGGAGGCAATCTAAGCGCGCCAAAAGTGCACCGCTCACGGCGCCCTCCGCTTTTGTGCGTGCCCTATCACCGGCTATAGACCAATCACCCACGGTGGATGCCACTCTGATCCTGCAAGCTTTTGTGCGTGTGCGTGACTTTGGCTTTGCTGGTGACGTGCTCCGTTCACACTGGTAAGTTGAGACTGCTGCCAACGCTACAAGCAAAAGCTCGCAGCCGGCTCTCCACACTTTGAAACGTGTCTTTTGTAGCGCGAGAGCTCGCCTTGCGGAGGAGCGTTTCAAAGCCACGATCTCAGGCCTGGTTCACACTCTACAGCTAATCCGCTGCCGCCGAAGCGGAATCATCGGCCGCGCCAATGCACAGTGGACGCGCACGCCCGGCGGCCGAATTCTCGCAGATTCGCCCGCCGATTCGCAAGTGTGAACCAGGCCTCAGACTCAGCTAAAGTACACCGTAGCTAAAGGGTGCACGGAGTATAGACGATAGCAAGCAAGGTGAGTGGCCGCCGCCATGTCTTCTGCTCGTGCGGGCAAGCCCGTGCAATTGCAAGCCTGATCACGGCCGGACTGGAAGCGCGCGCTCTCTTTCTCTTCTTACGGCCTTTGCAATCGGGGCAATCGCCACCTCCCGCCGCAATTCGTGGGGCGCTGTCACCTCACCCCTGGGCTACCCTTTGCCGTTTGCACAGAGCGCGTCTGACAGTGATCTCAGCGTTGTCGCAACTTGCGGCCGAGATTTTTATAGCCTTTGACACCTGATCCTTAAGTTTAGACCCTCAGCCACTATCTAATGCGCTTCTGAGGAGCCCAAAACAGTGAATATTTGCCCACATCTCCGAGAGATTCGGGAGTAAAAGGTAGTAAGTAGAGACAGCGAATGCAATTGCGGAAAAACTATATCTCGTCTTCACCTCCAGGACTTCTGTTGAAACTCAAGAACAAAAAGAGACGGAACCCTTCTACGTGGAGGAACTTTAAATGATATATAATTCGTACATTCTTGTGAAATGTAAGCAGGCCCACTTTATCTGTTCCCGTGGTCTGCATCATCATTTCATAGGCCGCATATGAAGTCGGTCAGCTGCTCTAGACGGGGGTGTAGTAGTCTGCACAATCTTTCGCACAGTGCATATTACAGCCCTAAAGTGCTTCCCGAGGGCTTGTGCACATATCCAGCTGACTTTTTTTTGTTTCCTGTCCGTGACCGTCTTTGCATGGTTAATCAGATGTATTCTGAGGAACTTGTTGCAAATTAAACCAGCCAAGCGCTTTGAGTAACTGTTGTCACGCCCTATGGGCAACTTAGGATTGGCGCGTCTTCAAGATAGGGTGCAATGAGTGGTTGCAGAACTTCGTTGCAGAAGACGAACAAAGGATCACCTCTGCTACACGTAGTCAACAGCACAACACAGGCTTCGCACCCAAACTCACTAATGAGTTTCACCAGATAGCCCCCGACGTACTCCAGACCAGAGTATGTCACTGATGGAGATGGAGCGCAACGCTCTTTCAGTTTTTTCAGGTCAGTGGTAACCGAGTTGGGCACAGCCGCTGCCAACTGCTCAGAATCAGTGTCTGACATCTGTATTTGCTTAGAAGGGGCCTTTTCTTTGACAATGTGATCAAGGGCTGCTGTGACAGCCCTTCCATCAAGCACGTCACTCCCTCCACAGACGGACCGTAGTCGTCCATGTGTGGTAGAGTCGGTAGAGTGACTTAAATCGGAGCGAAGTTCAATAAACCGTTGCCAAAAACAACAGCCTACGAAGCTCGAACACCAGCGCAAGCAGCTGGAAGGGACTCTCCGAGTGGGATGAAGTGGGGTGAGGTGGTTGCGCCCCTGGCGGCAAGCAAGTGAACTACATACGGAGAAAAAATGCCATTGACTCCCGGGCGATTGCAAAGGCCGTAAGAAGAGAAAGAGAGCGCGCGCTTCCAGTCCGGCCGTGGCCTGATAGCCATATGTTCACGCGCAAGCTGCACGTGCATACACGAATGGGGCACCAGTGGGCAGTGTTCCTGGCGGCTATAGCTGGGTGCGCGACTGCTGAGTGCGTGCTGGTGAGCCAGCTTCCGGGGTTCTTTTGCAACGTGCATTGCACACCGTCAGGATTGCCGGTTTTGGCGACCTGTGTAGTGCGAGGCTCGTTCACCGGCGTATGCGGCCTAAACGGCACCCACGAGATGCATGGCGTCCAGTGAATGCGTCCTGTAACAACCGCGCAGAAGCGACTTTTGGCGCTGCGTGATCGACCCGATCGCGGCGCATGCGGCGTCCGGCTGCGCTCGTTGTTGGTAGATGGTTTTAGTAGATCCATAGCTCTCTATTAGCGGCGAGATGTTATTGTGGCGTCCTCTTATGGTTCCTCTCGTGACGTCATTACGTTGCGAACAACAAGTTCTTTGCGTTTGTTCAGGGATGGTGGAAGCCTGAAATCATTGCGTTCTCAAAGCAACACTGCCAACACCGTCAAAATTAAAGTTCTTACACTCCTTATTTCCGTCGATGAGAAATCCTTTACGCTGACGTCATTGTCAGCATTCGGCCAATCGTGGAAGGCCGACCACAGCGACGCTTTTGATTGCGCACGTCGCCAATACTGACAAAAGCTGGCAGGTCGCCACGAGAAGCGGCCGCCGAAACGGAAAAGGTGGAGCGCCAAGAGACAATGGATGAGGAGAGCCACCGTGACTGGCGCCCCGCTGCGGCGAGACGCCGGAAACACACTGCTCCCGAGCGAACAGGTGTCGACGCGGAGATCCTCGACCGCTGCAACAGCTGTGCGCTGACGTCCAAGGTTCCCCGAGAATATGGACTCCTTGATGCTGTACGTAGCTACCAGATCTGCGCGCGTCGAATCTGCGACCGGGCACTCTATTGTTCTGTCGTCGAGCTGCCGAGGCACGGCAAGTATAGCGGAGGCTATGGTAGACCGTACGCTGCGGAGAGCGGGCCCAGCGGACGCCATGCTCATCGCCATGCTTCTGGAAGTGACGGCACGAGCATCTCCCGCTACAGGAGAGCTGAAGCTCTGGCGCGCGGTCCACGAAAGGTCCCTAACGGGGAAACGGAATATAACACACGTGCTTGTGTAATACTGAACCTTTCCGGGTTCGGCCACGTTTCGAGGCGTTTCAGCGCGTAATGTGTTTTTATTAACTTGACCCTACGAGAGGTCGTCACTGAAGAACCGTCGACAGTCAATAACTACGCCAAGTTTGGCGTGGAGGTCATTGTCCTGGGATTAAGTCACGTGATGTGGTTGCAAATTCCGCGCGGATATTGAGGCGAGAAAGTTACCCTTTCATGCACTTCCTGTCACGTGACGTTACTTTCTGCGAGGTGGTAGTTTGCATGCTCAACGTGCATTCCCTGCTCCGCCGTTGCATTGCTTATGCGTAACCAAGCGCGCGTAACGTTCTCGTTGCAGAACATTGAACTGCGTTCATGAACGGCTGAAAGACCAAAAGTTTGGTCGTGATAGATTCAAATTCGATATCTAATCGGTTCGTGCCTCCAAACGATCTTCCTGCTGCAGGCGCAAGAGAGAGGCCGAGATAGGACACGTAAACCCTACATTCCAAAATGTGCGAAGAAATGGACAGAACTTCAGTCCCACGTGCCACGTCTTCAAAGGTGAGAAGGTTGATTTCGGTTCTGCGGAAGTGCCCACTGAGAAGAAAGGCGTTCTTTTCTATAGGGTCGCGCAGGCTCATGGGGGGAACTTTCGTCATTGTACCACATCGTTTTGATCGGTAACATACTTTGTATTCTGGTTAAGCAATCCTAGTTCGGGTTAGATAAGTCCCATCGAAGGGCACCCTAACTGACCAAAGCCCCGCGCGGTGTAAGAGTGCAAATGACGGCCAACTGCGAAAAGTAAAATGGCATTTCTATTAAGGTGGAAAAAAGAACTACGTATACAAATGGACAACTTTCTGTGGCATTTCGGAAGTGAAAGTGCGTGTGCGCAGCTTTGGTCGGCGTTCGAGGTGCTCGAGCGCCCGTGCGCCCATGGCTTTGACTGCGTAAGCTACAGAAAGTTGTCCACGAATATATACTAGCCAACGCCACAAGCACGAGACGTTCGAGGCCTGCTCATGAAGCGTTCTTCAGTGGAAACGAGCACCCGAAGTCAGAAATTCATGTCTCAAAGCCAGGAGCGCGGGATGGCTCGCGCTCGTGCACGCTTAAGGCTGCAGCCATGGGTAGGGGTAGACAGAGTATAGCGGTAAAGAATTCAAGCATCCAAACAAGGGGAATATTATATCAACCGAGCCGGAGAAAATACTTGATCTACAAAACCTGATCGCACAGACCTCAGTAATGACCCAAGTAGCACAGAGTTGGCCAATCATTGGTCACGAAGGGTATTGCACTTTGGCCAGTGGCCAGACAGCGGCTAGCCATTGGTCGATGACTGGCTATTCTCTGGCCATTGGCCAATGGCCACTGGCCATCAGCCGATGAATGGCCACTCTTTGGCTATTGGCCAAAAGACCATCGCTACTCATTGGCCAATGCTTGGCCAAAATCCGTGCCGCTTTAGTATACACTGTTTACATGGTAAGTGATGCTCATCGTTGCGATAACAAGAGCGGATTGTGCTGGCTACATCGTTTTCGCTCCGAATTTCATTTTTAATTTTTCGCACTGAGTACGAGGCTAATGTCGTAGTCGAAATTCATTTTGCATTACCTAAGGCAAAGAAAGCCTGAACATATTTCCAGCTTCGGTCATTGGCCGAGGCTCCCTCCGTAGATTGCAGTGATTGGTCGTAGAGCTTTGCGGGAAAAAGAGACGCTCCATATTTCTGGGAGTGCGAAGGTAGTTGTCGCGGGCCGGTAGGATCTCTCATCATAGGTTAGGGCTTACACGTCGTCGCGGGCAGGCGGACAGCATATCTGGGGGCGAACGAGGGCACGGCGACCGGAAGTTGTGGTTCCGGCCCGTAGCGTCTCTTACCGATGGTTTGGTTTTGACTGGCGTCGTGGGCAGGTGGACCAATGGCTGAGGGCGAACGAGACGCACGACCGGAAGTTGACTTCGGTGCACTCGAAGCTGGACGAGGCGCTCCAGGAGAACAGGCAGCTCAGGCTGAGCCTGATGGACACGCAGACGAACGTCGCCCTGACGCGCAACGAGCTGGCTCAGATACGGTCCCAGTACGAAGACAAGTGCAGACAGCTCTACGAGTAAGTGACGCCTTTCCTGTGCGTGTGCTTTCGTAGTCAGTGGCGTTGGTGACGCTATGCGGAACGCAGGTTCGTCTGCTTCTTTGCAGGGGTTGCGGTGACGTCAGAACGCCGAGCTACTGATTGGCTCCGATTGAAAGATAGTTGGTAGACCTCAAGGCAGCTTGCTTTGAGCTCTACCCACTATCTTTTAATCAGAGCCAATCACAGCTCGAGGTCGTTCTGACGTCACCGGAACTCTTGCAAAACGAAGCAGGCCACTTGCTCTCCGCATAGGGTTAGACCCCTGTCAGGCGGGCACGCGATTTGCGTAACCGGCGGTGGCAAATGCACAGAAGATGACAAACGCCATGAAGATACACCCTTGGCGCAGCTCCGTTGGATCACAGTGTTGACTAAGATTGGACCTAATGTGGAACGAGTATATATATAGAACTTGTCGGTTGCTCCAGCCCTGAGCTGTTCGGAGTCCAGCTGAATGAATTTTTAAGTGATGCATGTAGAAGAATGCGCAGGCACTTTGAACTGCCTGCGCACGCTTGACCCGCACAGAGTGCATGATTATGTGTTTATGACGTGTTCTCGAATTTCCTCTCCTGCGTAGACCGAAAGGTCCGCAGTATTGTATAATAAATAAATAAATAGTAGATTATGAGTATTTAGTTCGCTAATTATTCCTTTCCACTCGTTGTTGAACGTTTGCCGCGGTCGATGACGTTATCTCGAAGGAATCATTTAAATTTTTTAGGTGCCATTTTTGTAGAAACAAAATATCGTCAGTCATACGTGGAACGCCCCGTATATCCAAAAAACAACATCTCCGAAGCCTCAAAGTTACAGCCAAAGTTTCGCTACGAGATTTATCTGAAGAGCCTATGTCTTTTGACGAAACGTCGGTTTCAACTTTGATGCTTACAATGTGTTCCTTTCAAGTTGTTTCCCGCCTGACAGTACTTACTATCACCTTTGCCATTTGTTTAAGCATAATATAACATCGTATTATGGGGATATAGAGGATACAACTCATCAATGTTGGATCTGTCAGGACACGCTTTTTCGCTCTGAAACCCGTATCTATAACACACTCGATTTTTTTTTTTTAACTTTCCGTGCAGCGAACGTGAAAGAATCATGGGCGTGCTACAAGAGCAAGGCTTCGCCAGCAAGCAACTTCAACACCTACAGTAAGATTTTTAACCAATTTCCCCGTGACCCCGCAAAAGTAATTGTGTTGCTTGTATCTTTGGACAGTCGGAAGTTAGTCAGTCCCAAATGGGGGTCTGATAACTCCACTAATGATGAGAAATTTAGCCCGTGACTACCACTGATATCTTGGGGTCTTTAACGTGCATCACGCAGTATATGTTTTCATGATCGGATGCCAGTACGATGCTCATCCAGATCGAGACGGGCAGGGGTGGGAATGGAACCCAGGCTCCCTGGGGTTCCGCAGCGCGAGCGCCCCAGGTACTCCTCCTATGCTTCGTTTCAGCTTCGGTCCAGACGCAGCCGATGCTACAAGCGCGAGCATGTGGCCCAGAACAGTGCTTGCACTGCACGAGCGCGCGTGCTTGGCAGGGATGCTGAAAGCCCGGAACTCGCGCTTGTAGCTTTGGCTGCGTCTGGACCGAAGCTGAAACGAAGTATAGCTCCTGTGCGAAAACAGACTAGACCACCGGTCCCCCTGGCCCTTCGTGCCTGTCACAGAACAGTTTGCGCGAGGCATTCACTGGCCAGCTTTAGATCTTGAACGTTTGAAAAGTCATTTGCCTATTGGCGACGTACGCGACCAATAGCGTAGCTGTGGTCGGCCTTCCACGATCGGCCGAACCCTCACTATGACGTCCTGAGCAGGATTATGTCTGCTTTCATCGACGGAAATAAGAAATAAGTCAGACTCTCGACTCTAATGGTGTTGATTTAGTTGTGCGTGATGACTAGGCTCCCACAGTGCTTTTTACGCGCCATCGAACTTGTCACTTGTACTAATCATCTTGGTCGTGACGTCAGGAATAGGAACCATAAGAGGGCTCCACTGATGCATCTAGCCAATGCCACAAGCACGAACGATCGAGGTGGCTGCTTTGAAGCGTTCTTCCGCAGAACGAGCGCTCGCGCTAGAGATGCATGTCTCAAAGCTAAGAGCGCGGGCTCCGCTCGCGCTCGCGTTTTGGCTGCACTTTCAGTTTAAGGGTGAACAGAGTATTCGTGACTCTATAGCTGGCGCCACTCGTTTTCCAAGATGGCAGTTATAGTGAGGGTCGGGGATGCGTGCCGGTATTAGCGATGTGCGCGGCCAAAAGCGTCGCTCTGGTCAGCTTTCCACGATTGGCCAAACCATGGGCATATGAGCACTGTCAGATTGTCAACTTTGACGGTGTTATTTTAGGATTGCGATGGCTCCTAGCTTCTACTGTGCTTTTTAAACACACCATCGAACTCGTCGTCGCACCCGATGGTAAGTAGCCAGAATAACAACTGGTGACGTCACGGCGAGGCAAATCCCAGTCGTGACGTCACGGAGGAAGCCATAAGAGGGCGCCACCGAAACATCTCGGCGCATACCAGTTGCTGAGCCAGTCGAGTGTGCCGGCTTCACTGAGCAACAGAAATGATTCCTCTTTATACGAGGAAGCTAGGGTGTTATGAACGCAGGTCACCTCTTTATCCTGCAAACAAGAGCGGTGTTTAGCGTAGTATTTTCCCAAGGACGCACGCTTTAATTCTGGAACGAAACCGAAACTAACCTGTATTTTGGATTTAATTTCTCGGTGTAGATGTAAATATCGGATTTCTTCATAACTCTAAGATGTGTCTACAGCGTAATTATAGAGCTGAAGAAGTCGTTCGTGGAAACTTTATTTTGTGACATACGCGTCCGATCCAGGCACTTCGAAATATTTTGGATAGTTCAGTGTCCCTTTAAAGACATGGCCTTTCATACACCTTATAAGTAACGTAGCATATTGTATTTGTTCAAGAAAATCAGTGAAAATATTTGCGTGTTCTCGCTGCCTTTTTCTTGCTCGGATAATTGTCGTGTGAAATAATAAATTGCGGACCTTGTAATGAATGTTTTGCGTATTTAGATGGTTACTTGCTTTAGCATTACTGCCAGCACAATATTAACACAATCAATCCAAATTTTACAAAATATCGCCACGGGTTATGAGTTTAGATTATGTTCACAAAACGCATAAATTAAGAAAGGCGGTCAGACAGCATAGGACTTTATATTACATCTAGTGTTTGAGTGTTTGTCTATCTTGATAACGATGTCAGAGTTTTTCATATCCTAAAATGAAAACAGAATGAGTCCTTTCGGGGAAGATTATTCTGTTTAAATGCCATACTTTCGTGATCGTGGCGTTTATTGGGGGCATACATTGACGCCATGCGTAATAAAAGTAATAATAATAATAATAATAATAATAATAATAATAATAATAATAATAATAATAATAATAATAATACAATTAAGGTATCTTAATACGTAGTTCTTCAATTTGTAATTTAATTTTTTTGCTTATGATTTAATTTCAAACGCGCAAAACAGTATGGCAATCAAGAGGTGTGCAAATTATCATCACTGGTGCCGGTCGCCGCACTTTTAATTAACGAGTTATAGAAAAATATAGTCCAAAATCATCGAAAACATTCTAGCAAACCTGAGAAATACGTGTAAAATTACATTATTTGGGGGTAAAGCGTACGGTGCTATCAAAGTCGAGACTTTTGATAATCGACAAAACTTCCAGTCGCCGCCAGTCCTTCCGGACCAAATGTAGCGGTGCCCATAATTTCATTCTTGGATTGGAGCATGGCGACGACGCGCATCGCGCATGCGCAGGGTGGAGCACGCAACCGTAAAGCAAACACACCGCGCTTGCTCGCACTTTAAACACGCGCCAGATTGAGCCGCCATAGCTGAGCTTGTCTCGTCTTAGCTTACCGAGATGCCGAGCCACTGAAGCGGGCGTTGCTGGGTCTCCTCGAAAGGCTTATGCTGGAGAGGAGGACACAGTAGCGCCTATAGTGCTAAGTAACCTGTCCTGCTGTGGTAGTGATGAAGTGGAGCGAACGGAATAAGAGGAAACAAAAACTGAAGGTTGGTTATGGCGGCGCCCATGCACAGCGGCCTGAAAGCGTCTGTACGCAAATACTAAAACTCTCTAGTAAGGTACAATCCCATTCCGGCTGCAGCACTACATTGGGACAGTGAAGATTGTTGTTTGCATTCGGAAGTGACACTTCACGAGCCATGATCGCGAGCAGTTCCGCCGTGCCCGCTGACCAGGAGAACCGGGGACCCTCACTAGAGAGCTTCCCGTTTCCGCCACGGGAGGGCAAACAACGAGCTGAAAATCTAAGCCCGTGAACAGCCTCCTCTTTCTCCACGTGACGTCATCACCTTAGGATGACGCATCAAATTAGCCCGACGCCGAGCATCCTTCAACACCTTGATTGCGTGGGAGACCCAGCAGAGTGCCAATGCAGCACTCGCTTTCAACGTCTGTCGGCGGTTGATCTCGCTGGGATGACGTCAAGAACTTAATTGCACAGGCCTTCATCATTCTAGGTGGTGTTGGCTGAGCAAGGGGCTTGGCTGCAGCCAAGGAGATCTGGTTTTGTGATTGTTTTGTGTTGGCACCGCCTGAAAGGGAGCTTGGTGCTGGAAGCCGCGAAATTCGCCCACTTTCACGCTAAGAAGTACGATGCAAAAACCTTGACTTAAAACTTCGCCCAATGTCATAATCACTGTGGGGTGTCGGAACAAGGCCAGAAAAAGGTGTCGAAATTCCACTAGAAGTTCGCGCATGTCTCGCCATGGGCACTGTCAAGTTGGGGCCCGGTGCGCAGGCGTAGACGCGGTCGCGTCGGGGCCTTGAAGACGCCTGCGTGAGTAAGAAGGGTTCTTCGAGCCCTTGTCGTGCTGCGCCATCTCACGGCGTTGGTCAGAACTGGGAGCAGAATCTCCGACACACTTGCTCCGTGGTGAGGCGGTGCCGTTCAGACAGCTTGCTCTTCTTCCACCTTGCTCACGGTATTATATTTAGCCGAGTGTTTGCGGCAGTGACCTGCTCTTGTTGTTCATTGAGGACTGGCCAATGATTCGAGTGGGTAGGTCCTGCTTTATGTTCTTTCAAATTCGAATTGAGACACTCGAAGTCAATCAGTGAGAAAGGTAAATGTTAATAACAAATGAGTCAACCGTCTGGATGTTGTGATTGTTTCTTGTACTTATTTTCTGCCATTCCTTAAAATACGATTCTCCAGTTAAGGCTGCTTTCAGCAAAGTATAAATCTTTCGTTTCGCTGCCGCAGATTTATGTACGAGTACGTACATCCACGACAGGGTGTACTCGTACACCGACCACACCCCGTGCCCAACGTTACTCAATGCACAGCTGGCATGAGTCGCTTTCGACCTTACAGTAGGTCTTGTGTATATGGATTGTATCATAGGGGTGTAGTAGAGTGATGTGCGCGCTGACACGAAACTGTGAACGCCATTTGAAGGCTGCTCGCTTCAATCAAGGACGTAAATACTAAGTGTGATTCGCATCCTTTTTTTATGCAGGGAAGCGAATAGAAAGCTCCAGGACACCAACGACATCCTGAGGACCGTGCTCGAGAAGGCCGAAAAGAACAAACCCCCAGAAGTAATGACCGCTGTGTTCCCTAGAAAAAAAAAAGAAAAAAAGAATGAGACGGGGAGTTAGAACCCTGTACTTCACTAGGAGAATACAGTCTACTCCGCTTATTTGCGTTACACATCGCACCTACAGCACCTAACCCTCTCTTAGCGGTGTGGACATGCACGCGTTTAAGATATCGCACGCGCATCGCGCTGTCCACGCTGTCTTGCTTTTGTGCTGCGCCGAAGGTGAGGGCTGCCGCCGACGCACCGACATACCGAACCCGCCGAGACAGCAGAGACGGCTGTCTCCGCTGTCTCGAAAGTTGTCTTCTACGACAGATGGCGGCAGCCACCCCTCCTGATTCAAATGGTGGAAAACTCCCGAGGCTGCGCGCGTCCAGCCGTTCCAACTACGCAAAAGCTGCCGGCTCCAAGGCCATTGGACTCTCGCGGAGTTAGACCTATTCCCTAGTAAAGTATTTGGTTAAACTATTAATGGTGTGACTGCAGACGGTGCCGTAAATAATCTGCGGGTGCCCTGCACGCATTTTGTCGAAGATTGTTCTTACGTAATAATAACGATGGCTATGGTCACTGTTAACGTAAGACACGCGGGGGCGTGGCCAATCACCTTTAAAATTTGTGATTGGTTGGTCGGCATTCCTGTCTGTTAATACCGCAATTTGATTGGCTGCGAAGCGACAACAGGATTTCTGGGCCTGACCACGCCCCTGCGTTTCTTAAGATCTCGGTGACCGTAATAATATAAGAAGGACACGCAATTGGTGTCGCGTTAAGAATTGCAAAAAGTAACCCGGGACACGTAGCTGCTTATTACTTTAATGTGTTCCGCTCTGTTCCGCTGCAGTTTATTTGGCATCAGGGTGCCACGGCTTCTGCCACAATTTATGATGTAACCGACCGGTGTGTGTGTGTTTCTAGCTACGCAAAGCACTTTTGGCCGACTTGCTTTTGTGCACTGAGCGACGTAGTTGGCGCAAACGCGACATCGGCGCTGTTTTGAAGTTCAGTACCGGTACAGGCTAACGTCTAAAAGCAAATTTGGTCGACTGGGTTAGTGCCCCGCATAGTTGCGTTAAAAGTGAGATTTCAATTCAATTCACTTCCATTCAATGCACTTCAAATGAATTAAAATGTATGAACTGCACTGTTGAGAAGGAAACAGCTGTGAAAAAAGAAAGTGAACAAAAATTGGCGATCGCTCAGGGTGTCATGTCACGTCAAGTGACATCATTACGTCACGTGAAACTATGTCGGCTTGATACATATATTCTCACAACCCTCGCTTTGTCTATTTATAAGAGATTGGCGAAGGGTTTTCCGGTGTTTATTTGTTTTTCATACATCGGCGTATTTCAGTTATTTATTTCAGTCGAACGCTAAAAACAGTGGTTATCGGCGAAAAAAGAAATCTTAGGAAAAACTTACAGTTGTAGTCCATGAGGTGCGGGTTTCGTCAATAAGTCCTAGCTGGAACAAAAATTTCTGGAAACCGTTTTTTTTCGGTTTTAATCGTTTTTGTATTTTGGCACCAACGGTCGTTAATCGGTGTTTCCCGGTTTTAACCGATTTTCATTTTTGACACCATGGGACGTTTATCGGTGTTGTTTTTTTGTTGCTGTTAAAACTGGAAAGACAACGGTTTACAAGTTATACTGTGCGCTAAAAAGCAGGAGCGAAAGGCAGCCCTATAAATTCTATGCATTCAGAAAGCCTCTGGGACATGCCACAGGGACAGACAATTCTCTATATCAACAAATGTTCAGTACACCAAAGAACCGTGGACTGCGCTCCCGCCTTCACAGCTGGAAAACTATTTGAGAACCGATGTTTCTCAGGGGTGCTTTTGGTCCAGGAATTGTAGTATTTTTTACTAAGCAGCGCGAGCGACACTAACCGCGATGAAACGATTGTCTCCCCTCCCAGCAGGCAAGGCGAGAGTCATTTCTCTCAGACTACCTGGACAACCCGGTGTTTTTGCCCACAGTGCCCTGCAGAAGGTTAGTATACCTCTAGCCGATTTGTTAAAATCTCTATGCCAGTAAGGGATGTACTAAATAGAGGCACCGAATAAGCTTCTACGTTTAGGGTATCGGCTCGTGTCCAACAAGTGGTTGGACAAGAGCCACTACCCGAGTGTCCGCCGAGGCATCGATTGTTGCGAGCCGAAGTGAAGTGCTCACGCAGTTCTCGTGTCCAATCCATGAGCCGCGCTCGACTGTCGTCAGGCGGGTGGTTTCGATCCCATGACGTCGTCATCGAGCTTTGCGAAGGCAAGACTGAAAGAAACAGTCCCCTTTTATGCGCGCAATTTCACCGCGACCAAGAAGCTTCTGAATCAGTGGTGGTCCGTGCGAGCCTACTTGGGCCAGACTAGGACCAGTACTTCTCTGCAAAGCTCATGAACACTCCAGCCCGATATCGTTTCAGGACCCCTTTAATGCCGAAAAAGCTAACGAAAAAGTAACGTCGTCACTGTCGTTGTTACTTCAAAAAAAGTAATTGAACTACAGTTACAAGTTACATTTCGGTAAGATAGGGCGTTACCTGTTAAAAGTTACAAAAAGAAAGTACCAAAGTTAGTATCACAATGACGCAAAACTGATTAAACTTTACTCTCTCTTTTCCTCCGGCGCCTGTTGGGCACGTCGAGCACTCTCATGCTCAGCACGTCGCTGCTTCTGTTCCGTTGTCTCCCCTTGGACTCGCTCCTTCCTCTTGAGAGGTGTTGCGAAGACTGCAGCACATTCATTGAACGCCTCGTCTCTCGCGACCCGCGCATGCGCGCGATAAAGAGAGAAGAACGACTCGTGTACTTCCTCACCCTCCAACGACACGCCGAGAAAAACGCCGTAGGACCGATCCCGAAGCGAGAAGCACGATCGTACGAAGCCCCGCCCCTCGTTTCTTCAGCTCTCAGCAAACGTTACTATATTAGCTCAGTTGCGGAACTACCCATAGACGTTTCTTGCACGAACAACACCCTCCCCTCTCACCCCGAGGCTCACCTCCCGTCGTTCGAAGCGCCACAGTTTTTGGGGAACGGCTGTCACGGTAACGGCAGTGTATTCTGTGGAATACGTATGTTTCGAAGCACAGCGTCTAGATGGCGTTCCAACGTACTTTTTAAATTATAAAACAAGGCAGTTTTGAAACGGAAATCGAGATGGCGCTTCAAACGACCGAAGGGAGTGAGTACATCCCCCTGCAGGAGTTCCGCAACTGAGGTAATCGTAATAATGTTGGATTTCAGTGACTAGGTAGGATAAAAAAAAGATGCATTCTGTACCGTTCCGACGACTTAACTATATCTTCATCGGCTGTCGTCATTGGAAAACAAACATAATCTGCTGGCGGTTTCTGATACAACACAATTGCCGTAAAATGAAACGTATTATTGTTACTATTCTTATATATATATTTTTCAAATAAGGGTTACACTTGGCGGAAAAAACTCCAAATAAGTTAAGATGCGACCTTTACAGAACGAGAGAACTAACGATCATATCCTTGACGCGGTCGCTTACTTCTATGCACCATCACGCGGCCGTGACGTCACGCAGCTGCGGTGGTGCTATGGTCGCCACGGCACATGCGCAGAAGCCTCACGCGAATCTGGTCGGGCAAATGCTGACCTATGACAGCGTCAAGAAGGTCAAGGCGCGATTCGTTTCTAACTTCGTGATTCGTTCTGCTTAATTCCTATTGGTTGATATGCCACACTCTCATTGGCGCCGAACTGATAAAACGATGTTCGGGGCTCGCCACACTCTGCGTTTTTTAAGTTGTCGACTTCTGGGAATGGCGTTGTTGGAAAGCGCGTTATGTGTCATTGAGTAACGACTGAAGAAGAAAAATTACAGCGACCTTTAGCCTCAAAGTCCTGTAATACACGAAATGCGTTATAGGGAATTGGTCACGGAATTGGTGTGTCACGTGGAGTATATTTTCCCGCTAAATTGAGCGGGTAACTGAATTGGTGTATAGGTCAGGTGTCGTCAATTTTCCTTTAAATTTGGCGGGGAAGCTGAATTGATATTTTGGCCACAAGACGTGAATTTTTCCGCTAAATTTAGCGGGAAAACTGAGTTGACGTAGGTCACGTGCCGTCAATTTCCCCTAGGCGTATATGTCACGTGACGCCACTTTCCCCGCTAAATCTAGCGGAAAATGCGGGGACAGAAAGACGGAGGGACGGAAAAAAGTCTGGGATTGGGGGTATCGTTAAAAAGCATTTCATGCTTAAAAAAATGTATTGATTCATTTGAGATAACGTTATCGACCACAAAGGACGTCAGGCTGCGAGTTTACCATGATAATTGGCGAATAAATTACCTAACTTTTATTAATTAACTTTTGAAATATTCATTTTAGAGAGCGCCTTTTCAATGAGAGATGTTGATAAAATAGGCCATAGTTGTCGTTAACGTTCAGACGACTTAATTCTACTCCGCACTCCATTCTCTGGAACGTTTAATTAAGCCTCGAGGAGACGGGTAGATTCCATAACTATTCGCGAAAGAGCGGCGGGAGTCCCACCGGGAAGTGATGCCAGCCCCTTCAGCGGTCACGGGTTGCGATTCATCGCGAGCCGATCGGATCACGTGGTAGTAGAAACGCAGCCGCTACTTTGGTTTAGTTTAGTTCCCCACCTTGTGCATTTTCCTTATGGAATCGTCAACAGCCCACGCAAAGGAACATCGTACCCTGAAGCACCCAACAAACCACCCGCACACACAACTTAAAAAAACACGAAATCACTTGCCTGACAGTTTTCAGTCACAGGTGATTTTGGCATCAGTTCTTTGGCATATTAATTTCAACGGAAATCATAGCCCCGTTAAATAAAGCGGTCAGATGATTACCCTCTAAATAAAAAAAAAAAAGAACACATATCAAAATTAAAAACAAAGGGGCAGACGACTTTGAAACACATCTCGTACGGAACGATTTGTATCTTTGTCCTACTCATAAAAAAATAAAACAAAACATCTTCCCACTTTATTATAGCTGAGAGAGTCAATGTGCCATCAAAGCACACATACACGTGCAAATCCAGACAAAAAAAGGTTTCAAGATTCGACACCTCCAAACAAAAAGAATCATGGCTTCCTTTATCACAACTGTTTTTGGGAATATAGCTAATGTTTGGGGTTGTCCCTTTCTGCTTTTCAAATTACATTTCCTGGTCTTTGTAGACTCGAAGGCTACCTCAACTGTTTCAGTGAAGGGGCGAAGGGCACCCTTTAAGTTAGTAGGGCAACAACTTTTGTAAACTTCTTAAGGTTGCCCAGGTGTTGTGTTACGAAAACTTGAAATAATAAAACATCGAGGACGAGCACGGTAACAGGACTTAAAGCTGAAAGAAGTCCTGTTTAATTAAAGGGGATAAAAATAGCAATAGGATATGTCATTTCCATCTCCATTTGGTCTTTACCTCCACTAATTTCTTCTTAGGGGTATAAAAACATTCACGGACTGTACACCCGTTACTTGATGAAGAGCGGTCCCCGCTCGAAACGTTGTAATAAGCTTCGTATTAGTAAGTCCGACACTACGCAACTTTGACTTATTAATTTCCCCGCTCTATTGTTGTATATTTACCTTACTTTACCTCTCTCTCTCTCTCTCTCTCTCTCTCTATCTATCTATCTATATATATATATATATATATATATATATATATATATATATATATATATATATATATATATATATATATATATATATATATATATATATATATATATATATATATATATATATATATATATATATATATATATATATATATATATATATATATATATATATATATATATATATATATATATATATATATATATATATATATACACGAACTCATCTCTGTGACGTCACGGCGCGGTGGTGGCGCGTCGGTCGCACTTCCGGTCTGGGGCTGTGGGCAGAAGTCCCCATGCCAGACGTGTATTCCTGCGTTGTTTTGAAGGGAACCAGACAAAAACCTGCTTTCTCGTCAAAACGCCGTGACTGGGGCCGTACCAAAAGTGTCGAGAAAGTTTTGAAGGTCAGTTTTCACGTGTTCGGTTCGTCCGAGAATCTGGATATGTGCCGTGAAAAGGGAAAAACAGACGCCGTCGGACAACGATTGCTTGGGCTGGAAGCACTTTGGGTTGAATTCACGGATACTTGTGGTCATCAGATTTATTTGTTTTGTTCCAACACGAACCCCAGAAAACCGTCAAGTTGTGCGGACCACCAGCGGACTACGTTCAGTGCGTCTTCAAGTTCAAACGGCCGCCTGATTGTTCGAACTGTCATCTGCTCTTTCAAACGTTTCTGCTTGTCGTCTCCTCTCTTAGACGACGCCGGTCCGTAGACCAAATGTTGGCCCGGTATTTGCAATAAGAAGTAAGTGCAGGCCTCAAAAGACTTAGGTTTGAAGGTTGGTAAGCAGGCTCGAAGTAAACAGTAGATACAAGGAAGATGTTGATCATTGTTACCAGTAACCATCACCGACTTGTTATGCCTACTTCACTTGGTCCGATTCTGCTTGCGACTTTCAGTATCGACGTCGACCATGTCAGCTACGGTTCACGCTTTTGCAGCCCGAGCGGCGTCGCGACTGAAAATTCCGAGCGAAATCTCATCATGCGAATCAGGCTTTAGCGTACATTCTGCGGCGTCCACGCGGAATGAATCGCCACATGTCACATTGGGGAATTGTAGTAGACCGTTTCCGCAGCTCGCTAAGCACCCGGATAGCGCTCCGTAATCCCCCACAAGACCCCGAACTATGCAGATAAGGCTGGCGGCGGGCATGCGCAGGTGCGGCGTTTTCTTCCAGGATACCGTAGCGGAGGAGAAAAACGGTCTACTACAATTTCCTATTAATCAAGCGAAGTTTTGCGGTGTAACGAGCCTCGGTAATTTCGCTGACGCCGCTCAAGATAGTCAGACATCGCCAGGAAGACATAGAACCAACAATTCGAACGCGAAAAAGGGCAGGGGGACTCACACTGACGCCGACAACATCGCATTTCAATGGTGTGTTTATGGGCGACGGCGATCTTCTTGCCCACACCCCCATCGCGCATGCGCGGCGCCGGAGGCGTCCGCTAGGGGCGCTCCGGGCGCTCCGGTTTGTTTGTAAACATGAGTTGGTGTATATATATAGACCTTTTCACCCTCCTCCGCATGGGCGCTGCCATCTTGGAATCACGTGACGCGGCAGCCATTAGGTTGCTTCAACTTGCTGCTCCGCTCTCCCCTCCGCGCCTTGGCGGGTGCGTTGTATTCGTGTTTTTCGTCGCGTTTCACCGCGCTTTCTTGGCTTACTTCGGAAACTGTAGTCCGATACGTTTACTCGACGACTAAGACATCACGAGGTTTCAAATGTCCTTATAACAACTGAGGTTTGTTTACTAACATGTGGCGGAACATTCTCAGTAAGAAGCGCGTATATTTATATCGCGCATTTAGGATCGGAAGGCGTCAAAAATAGTCAGCGCAAGGAGACTATCTGTATTTCCTGAAAGTATCGTTCTTTGTATTCATAATATATCGAAAACAGTTTCTTTTGATTATGTGAGGAAACTCGCGGAGGAGATAGGCAACGAACGTTTAACTTGTATTTTATCTGAGGCTAGAAGTAATGGTACGTCAACATCAGGCGATTTGTTTGTTCATAATATCACACCCACATGTGTATGAGGTTCTCAATCTTGTTTTGCGAAGTAAACATTCGGTTGGTCGGTTTGCTTATGAAGTTTAAGAAATTGTATACCGTGCTCGCTCTCATTTCGACAGTCATTTAAGTGATTTATTGATTATATTTAGATAACCAGTGCGGTCCACTTAATTTATTTTATCACAAAGGTTGAGACTTCCTGCGTAAGAAACTGCCACAGGCACTTAACAGTAGCAAGTTTTAGAATAGTGTGCACAAAGAAATAACGTCCTTTCTATTTGCAAATCCAAAACGCGGTTTGGGTTCGGCGCATGCGTAATAATAACGATTTTTTTGTTTGTTTTCTTGCGTACGTTGTTTTAATTTTTGTTAGTATCTAAAATTCACAATACTTGACGCCGAAAAAAAAAGAGCCGTCTGCATAACAATCATTTGAGTCCTGGTTTGTTTAACTGGCGAATAGAGGCTTACTTTTGGTGACTGGCGACGCCACATTCACGTGTTAGTCTCTTCATTAGTTTGTTTTTCTGAAACTGGTGTCATCGGGTACGGCCGTAGACGATGGTAATCTTTCCTGTACGTAAGTCAGTCAGGCGTTTCGTAACCAACCAGAGTCAGATACACCAAAGGAGGTTGGTAAAAAGAAAGCCCGCAATTTAGGCTCAAAAACACCTCGTAGTCTTCAAAGTGGCTCAAAACAACTGTTTCATTCGTTGTGTGCTGCAAGGAAAATAATCTAATTACAAAATTGAGCAAAAACAACATAAAAACAGCAACATAGCCGCGTTCACGTTGAAACCGGAACCAACCAAATTGAAGCAACTTAATGGCGCCGAGTGCGTCAGCGCCCTCTATCCGCCGGTGAGGCAACTACTGAAATGAAAAGGTCTATATATGACCTATACACGAACCAACGAGGTAGAGGGGCTTAGAGCGATAAACCGGGGTTCCGGTCTGCACTCGAAAGTGACCCCCATAAGGCGGCTGCCATTGTACGCAAATCCGAGAGCAATTTTCAGCTAACTCGCATGCCTCGACCATGCGACTTATCTTTCTCCGCAATCCCAGACTTTTGTGCGTATCGCGTTTGAAAACGGCTCCAGTCGTCTTCTCAATCAACAACACCGGCTACAGGAAAATTACGAAAATTAAGCAAGCGCTTCTTGAACAAGGAACATTTTAACCCGCTGGCGCGCACAAACGCTTTGATACTCGTATTTCAATTCTGGTTTAGTAGCAATCGAAAGTCATTTTGACGAGCGGGTTATGTATTATATTACGTACTATGTCCACTAAGCAGTAGTACATTCTTCGGGATGAAATATGAGCTTAGTTGACTAGCTA
Source organism: Ixodes ricinus (assembly GCA_037355805.1). Classification (NCBI taxonomy): domain Eukaryota; kingdom Metazoa; phylum Arthropoda; class Arachnida; order Ixodida; family Ixodidae; genus Ixodes; species Ixodes ricinus. The sequence continues at coordinate 480 of JAZHYW010006482.1, read as the reverse complement.
AGCCCGTGAACTTGGCAATATTGTTTTGACAGACAGAGAGATACTACTTAAACTCAGCCAAATGGATTCTAACCAGTGGCCGCAGAGACGAATGCGGAAAAGGCAGAGAGTGTCTTCATCGGAGATTCACCCAGAACCTCTCTGCATTCGACTTGACTTCGAATCCTGAACGGAGAAAATGAGTATTTTTGTGGCCAGTCAACCTGAGCAAAATGTGGGCGTATATTACTGACGGATTTCGACGAAATTATGAAAATATTATGTGGGCGCGATAGATCATAATGCCGTCACCGTGGCCAGCTTTTAACTTTGCAGACGCGTCCCCCACCTTTTGAAAGCAGATAATTCTCCTCATTAATCATATGCAGCGAGCGGGTTTTCCTGGATCAAGTAATTGCGAAATCAGCCCAAGTCCTTCAGTGTGGTCGAAGGCTTTTTCGGCGAAGAAGCAGCCAGATAGATAGTCAACGCACCGACCGG